>JAUMHE010000072.1:2592205-2648497 GCA_032359235.1 Enteromius mattozi
TGAATTTTAGAGTTTGTGTTTAGTGTTTTGAGACAAAGAGATGAGATTTTAGGAAATGTGTTTTAGCAACTCAGAAACTGTAATCAGAAATTGTAATCATTCGGTACAATACACTTATTGTGTACATACATGTTTTTACATTGTACTTACATTTTTATAAATACCTATAGGTAATTATATCTGTAATTAAATGTAATTACATTTATAATTTCACTGTTGACCCATCCCTTACACCTTAACCAATCCTTAAACCTACCCATACCACCACACCTGTCCCTAACCTTCCCCGTATTCCACCTCAATAGTGGCAAAAGGTTTTTTCAATACAAAATGAGCACAATAAGTACTTATTTTTTGATATAAGTGCATAGTTAAAGTAATACGAAAATTTCACCATAAACTAATCACCCCTAAGCCATCCTAGGTGTATATGACTTTCTTCTTTCAGACGAACACAGTCAAGAGTTTTTTAAACTAACCTTTACGCCTCCGGGGGGGGTTATCGCATGTCCTCCGAAGCAGATCGATGGTTTTTTTTGGATGAACTATTCCTTTAAGGCCACCTAATATAAAGTGTGACCGACTGATTGATTGATTGATTGATTGATCACTGAAAATTTCGGGTCCATTTATTTTACACACGTAAACAATTTGTACACACATGCACTAAAGACAACAAGGGTCATGAAACGTAACAAACAAGACGTTTCAAATGAGTGAGGTTCACAAATGAGTGTGGAAATCATGTTATCTGTGACTAATGAAGGTTTCCATGTCTCCATTTGAAGCTTTTAGCAGAAAGACCTACGGAAACCATTCAAAGAGGTTTTTTCTTCTTCTTTTTTCTCTCTTTTTTTGTGTGAATGGATTGCAAATCAAAACCACAATTCCCAAAAAAATAACAGAACATGAGTTTGTCTGAGCAAAAAGTGTGTGTGTTCATGTTAAGTGTGTCCAGATTATATGAATTATTGCTACAGTCTTTATTGTTAAAAGTGCAATATAAATAAAAGTGATTGATTGATTCATTGAATCAAATATCCCCGAAAGGACAGTAAAACCTGAAATCACCTATCATATAGACTATTTAAAAGGTCAAGATGAGGAAAACAGATTATTAAACAAACAATATTGATCTTGTATTGAAAATGCTAAAAATAGATCAATAAAATGTGGTATGAAGGATATATTTAACTGCTAAGAAAACAAACTCTCTGGTGGACAGTCAGTGGGCAGTCATCAGTATGTTTGTGCACAACAGCTTGTTGTAAATCCAGTGAGAGGTGGGTTCACTCGGGTCACATGAGATTACAGCCGTCCTAATCGGGTTTGACAGATTCTGATATCTGTAATCAGATCCTCAGCTCAGATGCACAAAGCCTTTCTTCACCTCTGCTGTCTTGAACGGCTCGAGTGATTCTGTGCTCTCATCACGAGCCATGAAGCTCAAAACATTTAAACAGGTGTGTGTTGCCAAACAGCTCTCTGTGATCGATGGAGACCTGAGACTATAGTTTATAACATAACAACGGCAATCCAGTGAAAGCAAAACTCTGAGAGAGAAAAACAGAAGTGAAATATGTTCTAGTTCAGACAGTTCTGAAGTAGCATAACAATCATTTTTTGGTCTGGATCTAAATATTAAGCTCTTCAATCATTATATATGTGATTCACATAAAAGGTGAGTGCATTTAAAGTAGTGCTGTCAATCGGTTAAAAAATTAACTAATTAATTGCAAATTTTTCTGAAGCTAATCGTGATTAATCCTAACTAACAGCAAAGTTTTTAAATATACTTTTATGTTGCAATAATTTCACATTCAATTTTTAAATGAATGTACAAACAACATAAAGACAGTGATTTTTTTTACATTTGTATAATGGCATCGTTTTTGTAACTGAAGGCCAGCATCGCTCTGATGTCTTTGGTATAGTTTTTCCCCTGGTAGCTATTTAATCATTGATTAGCAATTCAACACTACAAAGCTATCAATTTTAACACTTAAAATAACTTCAAGTTAATTGAACAATCTTCACATAAAACCATTATAATAATGAAAGGATAATGAAAGGATACACGCTATAGGTATATACCGTGGTCGTAAAGACATTCTGCGACTGAATAAATGCGCTTCTTGTCAAAGGAAAAAGTGACATAAGCAGCAGTTGTGAGTGGTGGCCAACCCTAGCCCCGCCCCTGCGATAATTGCATAAAATATTTGTAACGCGTTAATCTGAAAAAAAAAAAAAAATCACATGCTTTAACGCTCTAATTTTGACACTAATTTAAACATCTTCAGTTTAATGTAATTAAATATTAATAAATATTAATTGTTATTAAGTAATAAAAAATTTTCATTCTGCCATTTCTATTTGTTACCGACTCATTTCTAAGTAACATGGTATTACAATCTGTAAGCATTATTATACTACATCTACATTATTATTGTGTTTTGTGCAATTTGACTGATATTTGAATAGGAACGTAAAGACTGTATGAGACCTGAACAAACAAGTACAAGTACTAATATAACACTTGGCATCTCATATGTGAAGATCGAGTACTGCTTTAATCTGTCTCTAATGTATTTTGGAGGACATGTACCTTATCCGTCACTTTAACTGCATGAAGTGTAGATTCATTCAGAAGCGTGTCAAATTATCTATGCAGTCCCATTAATTCAGCTTTAATCAAGTAAAAAAAAAAAGTTGATAATGAAACAAATGATTGGACTTTATATGGATTTATATGGATTTTTAACAAAATATAATTGCAAATTATTCTTAAAAGTAATTGAGCTAAAAAGTAATTTGAAGTATATCTGAAATGTATAATTATGTAGAAAGATCAGAATTAATGCTGAAATTAAAATAAAGCTGCACTTATGTCAACCTTTCCCTCTGGATAAAGCGAAAAGGATGTTCAAAGGTCTTTTTATGTTTATTTAATAGCATCCTGAAGCTTGAGGCTCAACATGTAATGCACAGCAGTACATTATGCAGATAAAAAGGTCTAACCTTCAGTATACAGCCTCCTGATGAACATACTGCTGCAGCCCAGCCCTTATGAAAAGATATACAGCTTTTAAAACATTTTTAAAATAAGGATGAAAACAATACACTTTGATAGTCCACAATACATTTGAGTTTCACCTTCACTGTAAGTTAAAATTTGATGTTAGTGTTAGTGTTAGGATACAAATGTAAATGTTTAATGCATGTATGTAAATACAACTTTCATGTGCTGTTTTTTTCTGTTACTTTTGTATTCTACACAAAATAAGTACATGCATGCATATGTAATTTATTAAATAAGATTATAATTTAATTAAAAAAAGGTTTTAGTATGTTAAAAAATAAAATGCATGTCATTTAAAAACAGCTTTATTCATTTGGCATTAAAACTTTGCACCCTTTATAATGTATTATGCATAGTAATTAATTTCAATTATATTACCTTAATGTATCAGTTTAAATAAATGTACTTCAACTAGTACACATTTGATACACTTCTGCCTTTTTCAGAAGGTTTATAAAAAACCCTCTAGAAACCTCAGTCCTGGACAGAAAGTTCATGACATTTGCCGCTTCACCTCAGCTGTAGTTTGTGTATGTGCATAACCTTTAAGCTCAGTAAATAATACAACTCTGCAGCTACTAATGAATTAAAAATGTCAGCCATTAGAGATAATGAAGGTGGCAGAACATCATGAAAACCTGCCAGGGTAATATTTCACCCCAAAATCAAAAGAAAAGAACAAATAAGCTGCTGATTATTTTTTTTTATTTTTTATTTTTTATTAACATTATTATTATTATTGCCTTATTTTAATGACAATTAAACACACGTTGCCCCATAACATGTAATGATGATTCTCAGTAGTCTCACTTTACTGCAATGCAGGGTGTTTTATAATAGTCTGACGATGAGAAATTGAGTGAAAAATGTTCTTTATTGTCATGAAAATAATGTCACATCTTCAAGATTCAAATGAGGAGCATTCCCCTCATTTCCCTAATAATATTCAGGTAAACATTCAGTCTTGTTAGAATATTGTTTTTCATCCTTCTCACTCAAAGTCCAAATACACTCATCATCTGAACGGTGATTCATTTAGGAGAGTCAACACCCGTGGGACTCTGTATAAGGAACATAAAAGCCTCATTCACCTCAAGTTCCATCAAATACTTTCTCCTAGATTTTTCTCTTTCACTATTTCTCCTGTCTGAGTCATATTTGCATAGATTTGCAGACAATGTGTTCAGAACGCCTTTCTAGAAGTAACCTCGTGGGTGTAGAGTGCCACACTAGGCTTCTGGAAGTAAAATCTCATTCATTTTCTCTATAGAGACGTGAGCCTTTTAAGACAGACACAGAAGATACTTTTGAGTTCTGAGATTTAAAGAGCTGATATGCTTCTGTGAAAGTCACAAGTCATTGAGGTTTGACCTTCATTAGAAAAAAAAAGTCATATTTGATAGCACAATTCCCAGAAAAGAAAACAAAGGACTCTTAAAAATTAAGGTTCTAATGCTTTTATGAATAAATATGATGAAAAGACACTCGAAAGTGCTTGTTATTTAATTTCAACTGAAAACAATATATTTTCCATTGATTTTGACTCATATACAGACATTTTAGATTTTTTAGAAGCATGACATATCCCATATAGAGAGGTTGTACTGTCAAAGTGTGATATCAGAGTTACAATATCAAGCATTTTATTAGATAATAATTCTTCGCGGTTGTTTAAATCAATAAACATTAAGCTGTGTCATCATCGAGTCGCTTTCCATCATACCTTCAGGGAGAACAACTGCGCAATAGCAGAGATTTTGGACATAGATAAAATCAGACAACACTGATAATCACTTGTTTTGTACAGATTTTTGCATCATATCAAACAAGCCTATGATGAAACTTTTTAGGCATGTATTAAATATAAATGGCAATATATTTAAAAAAAAAACCTGAGATATATACAAATATGTCTGTGTATCTTTTTCCAAAACATTAGCCTTTCTGTTCAAAAATGAAAATTCTGTCATGTCGTCCCAAACCTGTAAGACCTTCATTCATCTTCAGAACACAAATTCAAATATTCTGAATGAATCCAAGAACTTTCCTTCTCTCTGTAGACAGCAATACAACTTACACGTTTAAGGCCTAAAAAGGTAGAAAGGACAGCATTTAAATAGCCCATGTGACATCAGTGTCAACTGTAATTTTATGAAGCTGCAAGAATACTTTTTGTTTGCAATAATTTCTTCGCTTCTTTTTTTTTTTTTGAGTAATCCTCAATCTTTAGACATGTTTATGAAGAATATTTTATGTACAATGTGCATATGAAGGTCTTGAGGTCTTGAGTTTGGAACAACGTGAAGGTGAGTATTTAAAGTGCTACTATTATGTGTAATGAATGAAAGGTTCATATTTTGGTTTTTGGAATCCCCAACAACAGATTGACATGCATGCAAGGTCAAAAAAAACTTATAATATGCATTTATTTTTACCTTACTTGCTCAGCGACTCCCAAACGATTGGCTTTTATCTTTTTCAAACCCCTCCTTTGCATGACGTTCATCTGCAGTGATTTTTTGACTGGTCTTATTTTGGTCTCATCATGCCTGTAATGCCTGATAAAACAGTGTTTGTGAGGGCAGTGCTGCTTTGTGTATGGCATTCCCGGGGAAAGAGTTATTTTTACTGCTCCAAAAGTGGCACCTAGTGGTGAAGAATGAATTTACATTTTCATTCAGACCAACAGGAAAAGACAGTTTATGCCTTTGCACTTTTTTAGATTTAAAACTTTGCAGATTGTTTTTATTCACTTAGAGCTGTGTTACACACTGTGCATGAAGGATTATTTTCAAAAATCCATAATAGGGACATGACAGAATTTTCATTTTGGGGTGAATTAACCCTTTAAAATAACCACTTTTTTCTTATTGTGAAGAACATTTTAATAATCTGATACATTGTATTTCATTACATATAGAATCCTTTGTGCATTGTAAATGTTCCATGAATCTTAAAGGTTCTTCTCGAACCATCAGTGCCAATAAAGAACTTAAATTACATCTTATTAACTGCAAAGCACATAAGTGTGAATCACACAGTATACACTCCTGATGTAAATACCTGGAAATAAAAGCTGTTATGTAAATCTCTTGTCTAATATTCATCTTTTGATGTCAAACCAAAATGTTTTCAGTTTACAGCACTCACCAACACAGTCTCACGAGCAATTCGTACATATTCGTACGAGGTGCCAAATTTGTGCCAATTTGTACTCATTCGTACGACCTCACTCGTACGATTTGTCTAAAACCACGTGACGGGTAGGTTTAGGGGCGGGGTTATGTTTAGGTCATTTGTACAAATTCGTACGAATTAGCCACTTCGTAAAATATGTACGAATTGCCGTGAGATCAGGTTGGCCTCACTGTTCCAATACTTTTGGAGGGGAGTGTATGTCTTTTTATGTCTACGCTCATCGACTTTCAAGGCGAGCTGAGGCACATCTCAAACGAGCCTACTGTCATTTTTGATTCACGGATATGTATAATGCTTCATGCAGTCATGCAAAATAAAGCTTCCAAAAAGGGTTTTCGCAGTGGTGTCATAGTAGAGCCATGTTTGATTGTCCAAGGAACCTTTTAGTGACAAGTTAAAATAACTTTTTTTTTCCATGTGTTATTTTAAATTTGTAATAATCTAAAGGTCACGTTTTACACTATAAAGAAACTTTTGTGGAATAAAAAAAAAGCTGTGGATGTTAAAGGTTCTTCATGGAACCAGCAAAGCAAATACAAACCTTTATATTTTTAAGAGGGTGGGATGAGTTTGTTCCCTCGTGGATAAACTACAGAGTCCTTTACCTTCTTTTTAAATTTGATGTTATGGTAATATTCATTCCAGAGATGGTTTGTTTGTTTCGTAGATCTTTACTAAAGAATGTGTTGACATGCCAATGCAGAAAATAAATCGGAAGAATAACCAAGTACAGTGAAAAAGTGCTGCATTAGTGAGGAAGAAAAATTCACCTTCTTTTGTGTTGTCTTGTGACATCTTCTTTCAGTACTGTTCACCCAGTCCAAATCAGAAAACACAACTATACTTTACAATGTGGTGATTTTCTATGAATTCCTACAATTTGATGCAAAAAAAAGTATGGTTACACTATATTTTATTAGTCCACTTTAGACATTCTGGGTGCCGTCAGAACGCGAGTCCAAACAGCTGAGTAAGATATCACAATAATACACAAGTACTCTAAAGAACTACAAATAACAATAATCTAAATCAATGAGCTGCATGTTTGTAATAAACAAATCTGCCATTAAAATGTTCTTAACCTAAAACAGTTGCTTCTAGCTAAAAATGCTGGCATGTTTCAACCCAATTATGCATCAAATATGGTCTAACCAAACTGCTGGGTTAATTTTTTTAATTAAACACATTCTCATTCCTTTGCAGTTACAAGTCACCTAACATTCAGAGTACTAGACTGTTGGGTTAGGGTTGGTATATAAATTGACATACTTGAAATACTACTTAGTTAGTTGAATATCTGTTGTCCATCAAAATTAAAGTGTTACCAGATATTAAAGTAACATGCCATTTTGAAAATAGACTAATTTTCCAACTCCCCTAGAGTTAAACAGTTAATTTTACCATTTTCGAATCTGACGGAAGCACTTTTATCTGCAACTTAGATCACTGAATCTGATTAGACCATTAGCTTCATGCTCAAAAATGACCAAAGGGTGTCAATATTTTTCCAATTTAAAACTTGACTCTTTTGTAGAAGTAATTTTCAAGGCTGATATGGCTAGGAACTATACTCTCATTCCAGTGTAATAATCAAGGAAGTTGACCCATAGTACGCCGGCAAACTTCCTTGATTGTGAATATAGTTCCTATATCGACCTAGAAAATGGCAACTTTTTATTTTTCCCTTGGCCTTAGTACACAATGAAACTAGAAGTGTCCAGTTTTAAACAGGAAATTAAAACTATAGATTCAATGATCTATGCTAAGCTGCAGCTAAAAGTGCTAGCACATTGGCTGAATGGATTCAAAAATGGTAAAACTCTTTAAAACTTTAGGGGAGTTGGAAAATTAGCCTATTTTCAAAATGGTGGCATGTTCCTTTAAGCAGACAGTCTCTCAAAAATGCCAGGTTGTTTTAAACTAACTTTAAATCCAATATGGACTAACCCAACTGTTGGCTTAGCACCCATGCTAATACTCTAATGACTGCTAGTTGACATGTAGTTGCAAAGTACTTATAGTTAGTAAAATGTCTGAAGTGGTCTATATCAAAATAAAGTGTTACCAAACGTAGTTTTTATACATAAAAAAGCACAAAGGTTTCCCTGATACTAAAACTTGGTGTGGTGCAAGCAGGTTGTACTTAAATGCACAATTAATGTGAATTCATATGAACTGGCTACTAACTCGCCAAAACATAAACTAGCTCTGAATCAGCTTGCAAGTGTGTTGTCACACCTGGATCCCATTGACTGGCCGCACACAAGCCAACGAGACTGTGCCTCTGGGACCTGAGCAGTAAAAAACAATTACACCCAGGCCGTTTATACAACCCTCCTCAGCTACATGACGTATTGTTCAAAACTATAATCCACTTTAAAATACTGTGACCTGCAGTTCTCTGCTTTAACCAAACTCGGCATCTGGCTGCATTTAGCACCGAGAGGTGTTGTTTTTAACGCACTTCTGTGACATGTTTAAGGTGCCGAAAGGACCTTTGAAACTGTGCAAGCTTTTACTAAACTTTGTTAATGCACTTCAGATGCTGAGGGTGGCTAATAACCCTGTGCCAGAGGAGAATGTGTCTGGTAAAGCACAAGCTGCAATGCCGTGCCAATTTATCTGAGATGAAGAGCATGGTCCAACCTCAACAACTGCTGTACATAATGTCTGCACAATTGTTGGCAAAGATAGCAAGAGCAAGATAAACATAGGCAGCTAGGGTTGGTATATATATATGTATATGGTGTTAAATCAATCTTTTGCTGTAGTGTGTCAGTAGGAAATATCAGTTTACATTTCCAAACCTTCATTTTGCCATTAATTGTAATAATCATTGTGATCTTTGTCTGACAACAGACAGTGCTTCACAGAGATATGATCTGATTCTCATCCAGTCTGGAATGACATGAAGAAACAGAACAAACTGAGATGGACTAAATCCAGAAGAACTGCGTTAATTTTAAAAGATGCTTCAAGAAACCTACCTTCAAAGCTCCCTGAAAAACTATGGTCAGGTACACCGAGGGCAAAAGCTACTATAAATGATGCTCACACCAAATGTTGATTTGAGTTAATTAATAGAATATAATTGATAAAGAAAATCTATCTTAGCATAAAACATTTTGCAGAATTGTAGCTTTATATATATATACACATATATATGTTAGTTCCTGGAAACTGTAAAAAAAAAAAAGGGGGTTATATGTTAATAGCTATGTGCTTTTTTGTTGTTGTTGTTGTTTTTGTCTTTTTGCTCTTCTTCCAAATAAATTATTTAAACCTGATGTTGTATTTTGGTCATTTTGTTAATGAAACCTAGGGACAGTTGTGTATACTTTGGGTATAATGGATTAATGTCTTTTAAAAACTTTTAAAAACTACTGCTACTATTATTTTTATTATATTCACACATTTTTCTTCTTTGGGATGTTTTACCCCATTGATACACTTGTGATCTACCAGCCAGCAAAAAAAAAAAAAATTAAATTTCTCGTTTTGCTATATTATTACCACATATTACATTTAATTACATTTCATCTTTCTAAATCAATTTGTTTTCTTTCAAATTATTTTCTTTTTGAAACTGATTGTCTGAATATTGCCAAAATTAACCACTAATAATAGTTGTTTTCACTCAAACAATTAGGTGCATTAGATTAAATCAATCATTTCCATATATATATGTGTGTGTGTGTGTGTGTGTGTAAAATTAAATACTTGTAATGAAATGAAATATTTACAAATAAAAGTTGTTTTTTTTATGTATAGGACTTGATGAAAGCAAACCAAAACATAGTATTCATGAATAATACTTTTGTCATCAGTGCTAATAATAAAACTAATAACAGAAATTTTAGAATACAGATGGTCACTTTAAATTTGGACTTGATGAGTCAGACTGAAAATATCAGAATACAGCAAATGACAAAAATGCTCAGCACTAATAAACAATAACCAAACTTCACTTTTTGTCAAATAATCACACTGTTCATCATCATCTTGTTTAGGACCTGCTCAGTACTTTCACATGGCTTCATGTTACTGTGTGGCTCTCACATGTAAGATAAAGCAATCCTACCCCCTGATATATGCAAATATATCTACCGTGACATAGCAGTGCAGCAAAATGTCATCCAGTCCACACTGCAGCTGTATGTAATGCCAAAATCAGTAGCATTGCCATTATTTGAAACATCATATTCAAATTCAGACAGAGACAAATAACAGTTCTGCTCTTTAGTCCTCCTCCTCTCCACCTACATACAACTCTTCCTCATTGAATTCTTGGCAAAAAAAAAGGCCTGGGTCTTGCCTGCTAGCTTTACAAGCTGTTAGAATCGCAGAAGTCATCTTGTAAATGACCAATTAAATGAGACGAGATCACGAGAGACTGCATACCTGCCCGGAAGGAGCCATAAAACCTAATAAGTGGTGGGGGGGAAGTTGGCCCCTGAAGAAAACACTGCTGAGGATAATTACAGCAGGGGAATTTCTTTTCCCCTCCTCCTTCCTTCTCCATTACAGATACTCACTGAACCAAACTTTAGTCTGCTTTTTTTCTCTGTTTTACATTCATCAGTTTGGACAGTCATATTCAAAGTGAGTTGTAATTTAAGAAGTTGAGGTAGTGTATCTTTTTTTGGGAAAATGTGCATAAATGTGTAAGAGAAAATTATTCTTAGCTGCTATGACTGGTTACTATTTTATTTTTTTCACAGGATTTTCTGCTGAACACTCTCAAAAATAAAGGTACAGGATCTACTTTTTCAAAAGGTATACTTTTGTACTTATTTCATTCAAATATGTACACTTTAAGTACTAATATGTACCTTTAAGGTGGCAAAATGGACCTTTTAGGTACATCTTTTGATAAGGTCCCGCCCCAGTGACAGCTTTATTTCTGATAGTGTAGTGTGACAAGTGGTACAAGTACAAATATTCAGTAACACTTTATTTTAAGGTATCGTAATACAGAGTGATTACCTAATTAAGTACTTAGTAGTAGCCTACTAAGTTAACAGCCTGTACTTACAGTTTGTAATTATATAGATCTACTAGACAGCTAGTGCTACACATATGTAACAGGCCTATTCTAATTGTACACTTAATTACAATCTTGATACACATAATTTTAAGTTGCTTATGTGTAATATTCTGTAATTTTAATGTAATTAGAAAGGTATTACATGTATGTTAGCTGTGTACTGGTGAGTTAAATCAAACTAAGATGCAGGTGGATAAGGTCTACAGATATGAAGTACACTTAAGTACAATCTTGATACACTTTTAAGTAGCTTATGTCTGTGTACTTACATTTAGAATTACATAGTATAAAGTCAGCAACACATATGTGACAATATTTTGGTTACATAAGTAGCTGTGTAACAGACTTGGACTGTTACATATGTGTATCAGTAGCTGCCTATTACATCTACATAACTACAAATGCTGTTTTATAACTTTGTTACATGGTATATACATATTGTGTAAATGCTACACTGAATACCTAATTAGGTAATTACTCTGTATTACAGACACCTTAAAATAACCTGTTATCAAATATTCTATTCATCAGCTGGAAAAAATTGTTCGGAAAACAATATTGTTTCTCTGTGCCTTTATCGTTATAGTTGAGGTGTGGACGCTGCTTTTCTTTCACATTGAGAATGATTTTGAGAACTATCGTTGTGCTTAAGGCTTGGTTGTTTGAATATTTACATGGGAAAATTATTGGTTTAGGATTAACTTTCAAACTATTTTAACTCCATTAAAATAAAAGTAAGACATTTAGTTAAATGTCAGTTTAACGTAGAAAGACCTAAAAATTGTTGTTGTTTTTCCACAAAACATACTCCATGTTATTGTTAATCTCCAATTACTTTTGCAAAAATCTTTAGATTAAATTTGGAAAGTAAAAACATCTACCTTTCTCTTTAAGGCAAATAAAATATAATATTTTATTTAAATATTAATTAAGGTGTTGCTAGTAACAAAAGAGCATACATTACCATAGCATATGTGCTGCAGAAATACAGTCATGTTCCCTTTCCAGCAAACACCTTGATATTAAATTGACATCAAATATTAGACCTGATCGTCAGCTTGATTTGCATATTTGACCTCTTTCTTGACATCAAATTGATGTCTTTTTAAATATTAATTGCCCACTGGGTTATAATTAATGTTATAAGCGTTATCTGTAAAAAGTGATTACCCTGATACTGATTTCAGCTTTTTTTCAGTTTCTTGTTACTTCTTAATTTAGAAATTGCTTCAAGAAAGGAAACGATTTAAAAATGATTTGCACATTTCATTAAAGCCTGAGTAAAAATATAATTTTTTTTTTCACAATGAACACACTGAAAATTATGCTCTTCACAGAAATCTTCATTTCATTCCAATGGGATGTTCTGTAAAACTTGATGAAATAAATAACATAAGAATAAATAATAATAATAAAAAAATAATTTTCACAAAAATAATAAAAGTTCACACATCTACAGTGGTTTGAGATGAAGTATAGCATGTCAGATTGAAGGGCACAGCTTAAAATGTCTTGTCACAGTGTGAATTTCTTGACTGTGGCCAATGCCATGCTCTACCAGTTGAGCTACAGGAAATCCATTTTATAAGTAACGATTGTTGCTGGAAGAGCAACTTACATCAGCTGTGGTTCTGTAGGACCCCAGGACAACACATTTTCCTTATGTGACACACAGAGCGCAGGTGAGAGACTCTACTAATGAACCAATCAAAATCAGCATTGTTAAAAAAAAGTTTTATAGTTCACCCTGCAACAGTTTAAGGCCTTAAAAAATTCTTAGTATTTTTGTTTTGCTTTCCAAAACAAATATCTGTACATTTACTAAAGATGAAAAATAATAATAATAATAATAAAATAAATAAATAAAATGAGTGAGTTAATGCTTAAAATGTACCAATATTTGTTAATAAAGTTAAATTTATTTATCACTGAAAATAAGTAAATGTATCATGAAAAGAAACTTTAGACATTTAAACATTTTATTAAATTAAATTAAAAGCAATGGAGATCAGACACTTTGAAAACACTGTGCTCTGTAGACATTTATCATATACTGAGGTTGTTGCAGGTCATATGTATTTGTGTTCTATTCTTGTCATTACGTCTTCCACTGTCTCCATCAATAAAAGCGACAAAATGCCCCCCAAAAATACTAGATTTGCCTTTTCTGATGGAAAGGCAGCAAAATAAAAAGTACAGTCATGGCCAAAAGTATTGGCAGTGACATAAATGTTGTGTTTTTGCAAAAATGTGCTGCTTAAGCTGTTGTGGTGTTCATTCACAATGTTTTTACAAGTATTGGCAGTGACATAATCTAAAAACAATGTGAATGGACACCACAACAGCTTTTGCAAAACACAATATTTATGTCACTTCTAATACTTTTGGCCATGACTGCAACATGATATTTTGAAAAGTTGTAAACCCAAATAGCTACAGTATAAATAGAAGAAACGGTGAAAGAAAGACTGATCGTAAAATGCACTAAAAACAAAAAATGTAAGAAAAAGAAGTCCAGTCCAAATTTATATTGAATTCATCCTACATTTTTAACAATGAAAGGGAGATTTTCAGATTTTAATCTTAAAAGCAATAGAGTGTTGAAATATTTGAATGAAGTACAATAAGCAGTTTAAGCTGAATTAATTTCAAAGTTAGGTAGAAGAAAAACAGAATGTCTGAGTAGCCTAATATCAATAAAAGCACCTTGGAAATATAAAAGCAAATCTTTTCACACTGCTTTCATCCATCATCGCTGAATCAGACCTTGCTTTTAAGGCCATATGCCAGAGTGGTTACAAACATCCATAATCTTGCACATACTGTACACATCTAACAAAAAGCACGGCTGAGTTCTGCTTAATTACACTCATCGTATGTCTCTCTACATTTTAAACAACATCGATTCCTGTCCAAAACCAGGCCTCTCCTTTAATTATGAATTATTAAAGAAATATTTACCAGATAAGTTTTTTTTCAATTGCAAAGTTACTAGCTTTTGATGAATGTATTTCTAGACTTTGGCCAAAGTAAATGTATAGCTGCTTCAAGTAAATGAAATATGCTGAACAAAACAACATACTGTACAACTCAACTGTGACTATGGATGGTCAAAAGATACAAGAACAATTAGTTAGTGTGCAAAAAGATCAGTAGACCAATCACAATGCAGTATGCAAATATTACAGCGTTATTGTTTGTTCAATATCGAAAGTCATTGTAAAATATATTTTCTAACCTTCTAACCTGTCTTTCATGAGACAATCCTCTGAGATGAAAATGTCATATGATGGATCACTATATATAAGATCTAAAAAAATTGTCACTGCTAAAATGTGATTTATATGTTGCATATGAGTGTCCATCGACGGAGAAAGAAGCTTTTGGCTTTAGCATCTACCAGCAGGGTTAAAAAAATGCAGCAGATAAAAAGCCACACCTTCACCCCCTGAGGCTACCTTGCATCAATGTAAAATTATGGACAGCAAACAAACGCTTAGATTTAACGTGGTTTTGTTTTGCCTTTTATTTGCAACACAGGCATGGGATTCAGTTAAAAGTTGGTGTAAAGGATCTGATTGGTCATTCAGACTGTGAATATTGCTTAGTATACATTGAGAACGCACGGCAAATAACACAGCGTACCAGAAACAGGCTACACGGACGAAACAGAGACAGGGTGACTGCCTTGTTTTTGTAAACAGAGTGAAGTTACACATTCTCGCCGCAAAGAGGAGGGGCTCGATCCAGCTCCGCCCTTTAAAGGGAAAGCAATTATGTACCCGCATTAGTGCATGCAAAAACACTGATCACCTTAGTTAATGAAGCCAAGAGGGCACTGTGCCCTCGTCGTCGATGCTTCTGTTTCACTGCTGGCAGACAGCGATGGAAGAAAGGTGAAATACAAGAAGAACAGATACTCAGGGAAAAAATAGACGGAAGATTTACAGACACTCCAACTGAGGTTGCTTTACCTTATCCATATAAATGAACTCTAACAGACAATCCAATAGTAGACACGCAGTTTGATTTTTTTGGTCAAATAACCAGCATTCTCTATTTTTTGGCCCTTGTGACTCAAAATCAGAGCCGTGCTTTTGGCTGACCTGAATTCGGAAGTCAGAAATGTGTTTACTTTGAATCTAGTCACTGCCAAGGTCTTCGTTTATTCTACCTCGTAGGTTAAGTAATGCTGCTTGCCATGTCCTAGCAACAAGCAGGGCAACAATCACAAACGCATCCCTCCAATTGGGATGCATCCAATCATCTATGACATCACGAGCTGTTTAGCACATTCCCATGACTGTAAAATACCTCCATCCCTAGCTTCCTTCAGGGCGAGGGCTTATCTCCATATCATCAAGGGCAGCAGGCGATACAATTCCACACTCTGCAAATCTCCGAACAAGCTAGTTACCAAAACTAGTCAGGTGAGATAAATGGCTAGGTCTTGGAAATGAGCATATTAGTTGGCCTCAAGGGATTCCAGAAACTGTGCAAAGAATATCCACTGGAAACTTCCACCCATTTGTTGGTTGGGTTATTCCAAGTGTATACCGTTGTATAAGGCTCCTTCTGATCTGCAAAGCCGTTGACCTTGATGTAATGATTAAGCCTCGGCTCACTGGAAGGGACCTGAGCCATAGCTTTTGTTCAACTGCATGCACTGCTGCTCAAGCTGGTCCAGTAACTTGTCAACAGAGTCCCCTTTGTTCTCCAGCTTGAGATACTTCCTGGCGCTTCCAAGGTCCAGCCGAGGCCAGCTGCGGTGCCTCTGCTCTTCCACAGGTATAAGATCAAGGCTTGTAATGCCAACCATGTTCACGCACACCTCTGAGCTGGACTGCCTTGGGAGCAGTCTATGGTGACCCGTCAAAGACAAGGACTTGTCCTCTGAATGCACCAGGTCCCTGGGCGGTATTTGAGGTTTAGTCCTGTGGCTCATGCTGTAGGATCGTCTGGGTGGGATGGAGGTCTCCAAGTCCTCCCCACCCAGCGTGGACATCGAGGATGCGGTCATACAGTTGCTCAGTCCAAAGTGACTTTCTCGCCGCTGATCCAGTGCAGAGTTGGTCCCCCGTTCCTCGGTGCAAAAAACCTCCTTGCTGTCGTTGCAAGAGTTGGAGGAGTGAATGGAGGGTGTGGAGGAAGAGTCCTGATGATGAAGGACCTCGGTGTGCACCGTGTCTTGCTGCTGAATGCTGTCCTCCTCGTCCATGCTCTTCACTTGGAGCAGAGGCTCCGAACTGGACATTTCCTGCAGGCAGAGGATGTTCAGGTGGGCTGCAGGTAAACTGCTGACCCACTGGTAGTGGCTGGCGAGAGAGTTCACCTGCATAAGGTCTGCCGAGGGCATGGCTGCAGAAACAGAGCAAATCACGCTCCGCATCTGTGCAAGAAGCATTTGCGTTTCCCGATCCCGATTCTCATAGAGTACCGTATTGGCACAAATAAGTATGAAAAGTCCCACTCCCATAATGACAGGTCCTAGTAGTTTCATCCTTTCACTATGAACCAGACTTGCTGCGGAAAACAGTCTTTTGGATCCTAATCCCCATCCTGATGCGCTTCCAGGGGATCCTTCCTCTGTCGTGTCCACTGATGATCGATGGGCCCTGTACGGCCAGTAGCCTGCCACAGCAAGAGCGGTGCCAACAACAACAACCACTACCCCAAGCACCAGAAAGGCACCTGGCATGGAACGGATACGCAGCTTTCCTTGGATTACACCTTCTTTCTTTTTCCTGGAGTGAAGACTGAAACGTGGCAAGCGCTGGCGGGAAAGTGTGGCTGACATCCGGCCGTGGGACTTCTGAGTCCTCATGGCATAGGCTGGTCTGTAATGGTCCCTAATGGGAGTCTGAAAAGGTAAAGAGGGAAAGGCAAGATTAAGGAAAAGGTTGAGTGTTGATAGTCATTTAGCAATGCATTCAAGGTTTTCATCTTAATGTTTGCTTCAGATATGAAATATGTGCTACAACTACTATAACCCCTTGTTTAGTGTAAATTGAAGCATTGATGGTAATGGTCCTGGGATTTTTAGTTTCTTTAGTCCTACTCAGACTTGTTTGCTATAATGGCTTCTATTAATATTTAACCCATAGGGGCTTGTCTGGTATTAAATAATTTAAGAAAACAAGCAAAGTGATTTCTACTTTACAGCTTGCAAAAAGCACATAGTAATAAATTAAAGGAATGTTTCAGGTTAAATACAGGTCAAGCTCTTAACTCATTGTGCTGTGTAAACAAATTAATGAAATGTACGATTAGCCTGTGGACTTTAATCGTATTTGCATAACTGTTTTTACAAACTGTTGAAAGAGTTTAAAGTGAAATAAAAAGAAAAAAGGCCGGCAATGTATGAGTCAGTGTGTCTTGCACTTTGATGAAAAAATCAAAGATAAATGGCACAAAAAATTTAAGATTTAGTTTAACATAATGCAGCATAAGATTTTCAGAGATGTATACATACAGTAACACCATTCTAATGGTGTACCACAAACAAAACATAAACTATATTTAAATAAATCATATAAGTTCTAAATATACTTAGAAGTAAAGTGGCTTATGCTGTGTTTTATTGCAGCGAGAGCATTCCTAGTTCTTAAAACTATTTGTAAACTGTTGCATTAGTTTTAAGGCATGACATATTTCTTTAATACACTGACAGATAAACTACCCAGCTGGATTCCCAAGGGAGCTCCAGATATTAAACAAGCTTGGTTGATTTTAGGTCATTTCTTTATGTTGTTGATTTTAACTTGAAGAAGAAACAGGTGTGCAGGGGAAACCTTGCGCTCATTGCATTGACAGAGGCAAAAATAAATTGAACCGCTAAGAATCTCCAAAGTCCATGCTACTTTTGGCTGAGGAAGAACGTGGGGGAAAAACAACAGCCCATAAATGAGAAATTATATGTGGCTAATTCAATCTGGAATAACAAACGCTCCATTGGCAGAGGTTTCTCAACAACTCTGAAAATGTCATTTACAATTCCGCCAACTCACTTGGTTTGTTTAAACTCATGGGAAATGCTTTGAATGTTCTGCTAGAATACTTAAATCAGATAGAACTTGTAAGCAAAATGTCAGTATTTTAAAAATACTAAATATATGACCAAACATAAACAATGAGGTTGTGGCAAAATCTGTACATAACAACAACAATAATAATATGTCATTTTGGCACTAATTCCCTTTTGAAATTATACTGCATCATAAATGACCTTTTCCCTTTACAACTGTGCAAAATGTAAACTGAAAAGTAAAATTAGATGCACACAGAAAAACAATCTATACATGCATCTCTGAGCATATTTTTGGACTGATTCATCAAAAGGCTGGACTGATGAATTCCAGACCTCTTTTTTCCATTACCAAGTTCAGCTTTACTTTTAATGGCTGTTGACTCTGGTTCCCAAATGGGTGAAATTAATTATACAAGAGTATAAAATATAAACAGCAGATGTAGATCAATCGTTCAATCCGAAATTGAGTTGAATGTTTCAAATTATTGTTTTATTATTTGTACAGATTATTATTTAAGCACCCAAGTCATCTCTTTGTAGACAGGACCTTGCATGTTGAGCTGAACTTCACTGTTGCATACATTCATGTCTGAACAGTACAATATTCCTGCCATCATTGGCATAAATGCATGTCCAGTCTAAACTGATTGTGATCACAGACTGATGTCGCATGTAAAATGAACAGGAAAAAGTCAATTCATAATCGTGTTTGACATTGCAGTAATCCTCATGAAACATGTTGTAGCTGTAATATCACACGCAGACACAAATAATAATAACTTTTTTTTTTCTAAATGAATTCTGAATCTCCAATTCATTTGTGCATACCATATATAATAATGCACTATATATAGCCTATCAAACGTTCAAAAATGCACCAAATGTGATCTATTATTTTGTTGTAGCTAATTCATTAACATTTCAAACACATTTCTGGACGCTTCTCAAAGATTGACAAATTTGTGCTAAAATGGTCAAAGACATCAAAACATCTTTTTTTTTTTTATTCTCTTAATAGTGGGTTCAATCTCAAATCAATTAATTCTAAACGTATGCCCCTCTCTGTATATCAAATGGAATTAAACCGCTCTACATACTGAAGGCACCATTTCTCGATTTGCGTTCAAACTTGAGGTTAGACTCCATCAATAACATTACAAATCTATCGACCTCTAATAAGGTCAAGTTGGTGTATTGAATTTGGTGTTACTGGTAACAAACGTATCAAAAGCGCCTCAACAGAGAATGCGTTTACTTGCCTTTGTTACAGCGTATCGCGTCAGCGTTCCATCGTTCTACCGCGCTGGACACGCATGTTCGTGATGTTCCTCACCCGCTGCGAAGTTTCGCGGTTCTCCATCAATCCAGACGCGTGAAGAGTGCCGCGCGCCTCCCATGACAGCTCTTCCTCTCCAGAAGAGGACACTTAAGTGTTAAAAGAACTGACTTTCTAAAGGCAGATGAGGTAAACGTCGCTCCATCATCTGTAGTCACCGTCTGTCCGTTCACCAGTGTCCACATTTGTGTTCTCCCCTCAGGAAAGTGTTGAGGAGAGCGCCGCCTTCGTCGAGACTCAATGGAGTGACCAGACTTCAGTTCGCTTTCTATACAGTCAGTCAGAGCACGTTACACAAACATTCAACAGGCTATATCACTCTCTTTTGGGGTTTTTAAAGAGTAAAGTCTCTCAGAACTTGTAGGTGGATGTGAATATAGGTTTGTAATGCAATACTAAGTGAACAGAAGAAGAAAATATGGAAAAACTGACAAATATATTTAACATATCAGATACCGGACAGCTTTTCCCCCTCTTCTCTGAATGTTGGCGACATCTTGTGGAACCACTTTTACATTAAGACGCGGCAAAAGTCTATTTCTAACTAAAAAAATAAAATAAAATTAACCGAGTTAACTGAGGTCAATGCTGGCAAAAAAACGCCACGATTTTTCCAAGCAAAAACTAGAGTATAGAGAAGACAGAGGGGATTTTTTTTTATAATGAAATGAGTCAGTTTCCTTTTAAACTGCAATATTGATAAACCCACCACAAATGAAAATGAACTGAATGGACACAGTATTGTGAGGCAGTTGTTTTTTTTATTATTTTTGTATGGAGAACTTTGTTGTAAAAAGACCATAAACTCTGCCCCAGCTTAACAACTATGGTACATTTCTAAATATACAATGCAAAGGCAAGGACATCTACTGTTGGTTTAATTTTACTCAGTCTTTATGAATAAAATATACTGCAAGCAATTTCAAAATAAAAACACTACTAAAAAAAGATGCATAAGGTTAACAATACCAGTAAATACTGAAATGTGAATACGCAAGCAATTTCCCTAATACTATAAACTATAGAACAAAAAAGGGAAAAAAAAAAATTTTAATTTGCGTCAAAGAAGAAAAACATAGGGCAGAACAACATTTAGACACATTTAGACAAATTTCAGTCTGTCATTTTCAAGAAAAATATTTAAAAACAAGATGCACAGTTTTGCTTTCCACAAAAAAGTAACATATTCAGACTTGTTTTCAGATAGTATATCTTGATTTTGGATAGTTTGGATAGGACAAATTGTCTTTTTTTAATAGCACAAATCTAACCATTTAGTGACAAAAATTGTCAGTGGGGTTTAAAAAAAAAAAAAAAAAAAGAAAAAAGATATATTCTTGTTTTAAAGATGTTTTGTTAGACTGGAAAACAAGAAAAACAATGCCAATTGGATTTTTTTTATTTTTTTTAAAACTTAAGAGCGTGACCTTGAGCGGGACCGAGATCGGGAATAAGATCGCGAGCGTGAATGTGAGCGAGACTTGGATCTGGATCTGGATTCCCTCCGCAGATCTGCATCTGGTGGTGTTTGTGATCTAGATCGAGAATGAGCTCTAGAACGGTGCGCCCTGTCAGTCGCCCGGCCTTCATCGCCACTCTTGTTTCCCTCCTGAGATTTGGACCCAGACTCTCTGGAGACATCCCTGTCGTTCTCCGATTTGGATCGAGATCTGGACCGGGACCTGGATCGAGAATAGGAGCGAGCCCTCTTGTTCTCCCGCTTGCTCTTTTTGCTCGGGGGGCTGCAGCTCGTGCTATTATCCCTAGCGCTTTCACCTCCCCTTCGAGCTCCATTACTGCTCTCCTCCATCCTACTGCTCCTGCCCTTTGCCTTCTTGCTGGTTGACCTGCTGCGTGATCGTGAGCCTGAGGCTCTGGAAAGACAGAAAATCAACATATTAGCACTTTTGAAGCCAGACAGAAATTATAATAGCAATTACTGCCCTCTAGTGGCTTCATATATCTAAACTGTGCTCACACTACTGTCATAAGAGAATATAGAATTTGCAGTGCACAGCATATCAGATGTAGGAGAGGAAGTTTGTGCTTTCAGTTACATTTGCCATTTTATTTCATTAATCAGACCAACACAAAAACACTAAAAAAAAATATTGATAAAAGTAGTAAGTCTGAATGAAAGAAAAAAAAAAAACTGCACAATAGAGAAGTAGGTATGGAAGCCCATTTCCGCCAGTGAATAAAATAATAAAAAAAAGGTTATTACGACTTTTTCTCTTACAATTCTGACTTTTTTCCTCAGAATTGCGTGATACAAACTCACAATTCTAACTTTTCAGAATTTTCAGACTATGTTCTCAGAATTCCAAGATAGTCTCAGTTCTGACTTTTGCAAGTTTATATCACACATTTCTGACCTTTTTTCTCATAATAGCGACTTTATATCTTGCAATTCTAAGAAAAAAGGCAGAATTACGAGTTTGTATCACGCAATTCTGAAAAAAAAAAAAGTCAATTGTGAGATATAAATTCGCAATAACCTTTTTTTATTTATTTAGTGACAGAAACAGGCTTCCATAAGTAGGTCTCACACACATTTGAAGAATATAGAATTTATACTATTTTACCAGTCATGTAAATGAGAATGAAACAAGATTGGAATATTATTTTAGTGAATTTGAGTACTAATTAATATTAAGCACTGATTCTTGTAGAATAAGAAAAAAAAAAACTGCATTAGCAACCATAACTAGATATTTAACATGCATTTTAAATGTATTGGAATTAGGGCTAGATGATATAGCTAAAAAATAAAATAAATATCAGTGATATATTACATATCATTCTGTATCGATAATTGACCATTTTTACCTTAAAAAAAAAATAAAAATCATTCAATTTATAAAAAATAAAATAAAAATGGTCTTAACACTCAAACATAAGATATAAATGTAAACATTTAATCTGAGTATGAACAAAGAGAATATAAGTCCTAAATGTTTGCCTTTTCTCCTGAGGCCACAGGAGGGTGTGCAATGAGCAAAATAATGCAGCGAGTAAAATTCTCAATGCAATTAAATAACTGTCTATAAATGTGTGCATAACGTCTAAATTAACATAAAATATAATTGCGTAAAACTGCATAATTATGAACAAAACAGCATCATGTATTCAATACATTTAATGCTTAATACCACGATTGTATTAAAAAAAACAAAACAAAAAAAAAGACATACGAGTTGCAGTGAAAAGGAATAAACGACCACAAATTTCTGATGTATTTTCTAAATGTTTCAACTCTTAACTTGGCATGGCTTTCAATACATCTCTCTAGACACAAGTACAGTCACCTAATCAAAATCTTCTCCGTACTGAGCTTCAAGATTTCTCAGATATTTTGAATGAATAATGCAGCAGCGGTGCGTCTCATGGGTTAACTTTACACTAACAAAACAAATGCAACAATGACATGTACATCACTGCATCTCGAACACTGATTCTAACATTCGATTGCACCATTTTTGCATCCAACTGCAAATTTCAATTTCAAATTCATTATCACATGCAGGCACAGCACTCATTTCAGCATGCTTGTCATTTATAGCATGTGTCAATATTTTTTCTATCATTACAGATGATAGTGTACCGTCGATAAATACCAATACCATTTATCACCCAGGGCTAACAGGAACAGTCATTTCTGACCATTTTGAACAACCACAATACTTCACTACAATACTAAGATTTACAGTTTTATAATTCTAGGTATATTGCTCACCCCTAAGTCAAATATATAAGAACTGCAAAAGGTGTTACTTAGATGAGCACCGAGTGCATTAACATGCTTAAAAAATAAAAGATTTCAGTATGATATCCTATGGAAGTATTTTACTGCACACAACCAACCAGAGCTTCAAATGTTTTCTAAAAAAAGAAAGACTTTTTATTTCTCTTCAAGTCTACATAGTGGGAAACTGAAGTCTTAGTTGACTTGAGTGACCTACCTTGAGCGGCTGCTGGTTCGGCTGTGGCTTCGGCTCCTGCGGGACCTCCTGCTCCTGGAGCGAGACCTGAGGGGTGCGAGCAAGAAACTTTACACACCTTCTCTGTCAAACTCTAAAGCAGCTTTTACAACAAAGAAAGTTAATTTAGCTTATCACTAATATCCCGACATCAATTTGTTACATGCCAAGTCTCAGTTAATTATCAGTTAAATGTCGCCCACATTTGCAATGAATTCAATTCTAAAATAGATTTGTTGGTACCTGGAGGCGCTGCGAGAGTAAGAGCGGCGGCGTCTGGCACCAGGCCGGTCCTCGATGAGCCGAATCTTCCTTCCATTGACCTCAGTGCCATCCAGTTTCTCCAGGGCTCTTTTCATGTCTGAGTACTGCCTGAACTCAATGACCCCCTCGTTCTTGCGGCCCTTGTTAGTGTCTGCGTAAGTCACCTCACCAGCCTGGCGCATGTAGTCCTGTGAATCCAGGACACAACAGTGACCCTCAAGAACAAAATGCTGATCGTGTTTACAGGACTGACATCCTAAATGCTTAAAAGTACATTATGGTTTAACCCTTGTGCATCCTTTGGGACTTTTTCCTGGCTGTGTTAATGCATAAAGCATACATTTAGCCAAAATGTGTTTTTATTGAAATTAATATAATTTCACCATTTCCTTTTATATATCTGTTTTACAATACAAAAAAAAAAAATTCCTGGCCTACTCAGGACCTTAAGGACAAAAATGTACCCACTGAAACCAGCAATATTTAATCTCTTTAATCTCATTTAAGCATAAAAATCATGCTTTCTTTGATAGACTTTAATTTTGTTAGCAAGGCTTCAAAATTGTGTGTGTGTATTGGTATGAAGTTCAGAGTGTAGATTGTACAGTATTGGGACAGTAAAGACAAAATGGCTCTGTTTGCTGTGGAGTCAAGAAATCCGTAAATATAATTAAAAAGACAAAACTACAGAATTGTATTCTTTGGTGATTCAACACACAAATGTTTTACCAGCTAAGAGGATCAGCACTTTTAGAGTTTCCCCCTAGCGTACAAACCAGCTTGGCTACCAATATTCAAGATCCAATATGACAATGACCCAAAACATTCTGCCAGTTCAGTCAATGAGTTTCAGGGCAAAGAGACAAAGTGTTAGACTGCCCAAATCAACTTCCAGATTTAAACCTGATTGAGCATGAATTTAACCAGCTGAAGAGTAGACTAAAGGCAGAAACTCCTCAAAACAAGCAACAGCTGAAATTGTCTGCATTAAAGGCTGGGAAAAGCTTTTAAAAGAATAAGACTAAGAGTCTGGTGATTGCACGCAAGGGATCTGCAACTGAATAATAGCTTTTAATTTTTTTACATCTGCCTTAAATGCAACTCTTGCAATATACATCAGAACCTGTTTTCTTAAAGATTCTAAGAATCCACTCAAAGAGTTCCTAATTTAGCTTAAAGATTTCTAAGTAGGAGTCTTGGCTTATAAGTGATTCAGGATTCAACAAAGAAATTTATACAGATTATGAACAACTTGATGGCAAGTAAATGACAGAATTTTCATTTTTGGGTGAACTATTCCTTTAAGAGTAGTGTACGGTGGCCGAGAGAACTCAGTGTGCTGCAACTTCAGAAAACACATGCAAATAGAAAAAGCACCAGCAAATCAAGAAAACATGTTCATTAGTTTGACAGCAGTTGCTGCAAATGCTCGAAAAACAACCAAGTAAAATTTATTTTCTTCTTTGGTTGTACTGTGAGTATTTGCAGTGCGTTTCTTTATTTGGTGGTGTTGTGAGCATTTGTAGCATGTGTGTTGTCAAACAGATGAAGTTGTTTTATTAATTTGCAGGTGTTTTTTCTATTTGCAGCGCATTGAGCTCTCTCAGCCACCACAGTAGGGTCGATTATAAGCCTTCACTTTGAAATGACCAGCATATTTTTTGTCCTCTTATCTCTCACACACACACACTACATACATTCTTTTTTATTTAACATGCTGTCATATATAACATTTTATAGAAAATGAACAGCAACACAATAAGGTTCTGAAAGTGCTGTATGTGTTTGTGTGAACACTTTTCTTACAGAAGGTTGTGACAGGCTCAAATCATCACTTCTGCATAGCTGCATTTTTCCACTTGCTAAATAGGTTAATGTAGTGATTACATCCATTTTTGGTGCTATGGTGGCTTTCTGCGGGCATCAGAAATGTTAGCATGTCTCTAATAACATCAGTCACAAATATGATCTAACGTGTAGCGTCTTATTAACTCACTGTCATGAATTGTGTGCAACATTTCTTCTCCCTCTTCATGTTTCGTCCATTTTCTCCACTGCTAAAAAAGCTCCTAAGCGCCTTAAAAGTCCTTGCATGTACTCCTAACAATTTCAGACCTTAAGACCTCTTTTAAGGATTAAGATGCTTTCTGAATTACGTTTTTCTTTACTAGGAACCTTTCTTTAATTCTAAGAGGTGTGTAACTCTAAAAGTGTTGTCCTTCTTAGTTGGTAATATATATGTGTGTTGAAACTGCTAATAATATGTGACACTGTGTAACTTAAATTGATGCACAAGAGTTAATAAAAGTAAATTACAGAGGAAGAAAAGTAGTGACTTGGCTTTTGGCATTGACGTGAAACTAAGAAGTGTCTGTGTACCTTCAGGTCCTGCCAGCTGCAGCGACTGGAGAGATTTTCCACAATCAGCCTGTAATCTGTGCGAGTAGGTGGGCCGTACCTTTCCCCTCCTCCACGACCATACCGACTACCTTCAGAGTGATGAGAGCAAGATGCACACCGTTCAGGGCAGGAAAAACACAACAGAGTCTCTACTCTGTGGATTTCACACAAAGCAACACTTAAAGATTTATACTGAGACAGCAATAATCTCTACAAACAGCTACAAAATAATAGAAAAAGTATGTTTAAGAAACTGAGCTTACTTCAACTACAAACTGAATTTAAGTTTTAGAATCACATAAGAATGACTAAATCTTTTTTTTTTAGGTGAACTATCTTCTTCAAGAACTGAAAATATTCCACCAAATAACATACTTACGCTGTACTTAGATTAATTATTTGGGGAAAGGGAAAATGTCAAAAGAAACAAAACCAAAACACCTAAAAGAGCTCAAACCACATCTCCTAAACCCCTTGAGATCCTCACCACCCGGCTTAATGGGAAAAGCAGTCCTCTTTCACATTGGCTCGCTTTAATGGTCTGCCCAGGGGCCCAGTTTGGTCAAAGAGCCACACGCATGGGAAGGGGGACACCATGGCCGGCAAAAGGGGCAGGCGGTCAGACTCTTTTAATAAAACATTGAGTGTTAAATTTCTAGCTTTGACATAAGTTATTCCATAAAAAAAAAAATAAATAAATAAAAATCATTGTATTGCAACAGTCATAATCTGCATATAGCGAAGAAGAAACTACAATATTCAGAATTACTAACCTAGATTATTATGGTGATTCTTCATTTAGGGACACTTGAGAAAGCTTACTTGAGATAAATCCTCTTTTTAATCCGAGATATTCTTTTATGGACAAAAAGATACTCCCAACTGAAGAATCACCCAGCAGTAATATTCTAAAGATTACCACTCATACAATTTCACTCCCTAAAATATGTTAAAAGAAACTGTATATGTAGTAATGTTTGGAATTTTAATATACAATTTTCAGGCTTCTCATACAGACTGGATGCTCTTAAAGGGACAGTTCTCCACTAGGTGTTTTCTGAAATACCATTTCATGTATTTGTTCACTGATACATATTTAAGTGTGTTTGTTTGTTGTTGTTATTCTGTGTTCTTGGATTTTTTTGTCCCTCTGTAATGTAAAGTCAATAAAACTTAAAAAAAAAAAAAAAAAAAAAAAAGGTGAGCTGATGAAGACTTGCTTAAGGTATTTAAGACATCCAGGTTTTACATCATTATTGGGTGCTTTAATAATATAATTACATATGCATTGCGTGTTTATGTAAACAAACTAGTAAATCAAACCAGTTAATTTAAACAAAAAGTTACCTGAGGCTATGGATAATACAGTTAATAATGTTGTAAATAATGTTCAATTACTTGCACAGACTGATCATTTCACTTCCTAAGACCTCAATATCTTCAGGAGCCATAATTATTATTTATTTTGTGTTCCTCGGTATGCATTTTAACATCAAATACGGGCAATCACTGATGTGCATTTAATGAAACGAGGTAACAAAGTAAATATCTTTACTGTTCTACTGAAAAAAAAAATAAATAATCAGATGGTGTATATTAAAAGCACTTTTTTATTTTGAGTGAGCTATCCCTTTAAACACACTGTTCTATTCTGTTTTTAGATCGAGTCAATGTGAAGATGATCAAAAAACCCAAATCCCTGATGACATGACCATGCCTAAGGACAAGTGATTCACTGTTGTTTTTTTTCCAACCACTGGTGTCTTACTCAACAAATTTATGGACAGATCTGTGGAAACAACGTCAGAGCCGATGTCCTTCACCTGAGGACCTGCGGTGACATCTCTGCAAACATTAATTCTGGAAACATCTATTTCCGGTATGAGGATTACAAATTATAACGGGCATGTTAAGCACCAAACTCTCCATTTGAGAAGCCTGAAAATATAAGCGCTTGTACAATTCAACTTCAACTAAAGAAAAAGATGCTCCTATGAAACATAAGCAGTTTTTGGTATATGGTATTGTGGGAGAGCGAGTAAATGAGTATCTTACTTCTTCCAGATCTGCTGCCACCATCGCGCCGCTGTCCTATGGTGTGCTCCACAATCACTCGCTTGCCACAAAGGTCTTTGCCGTTCAGATCGCACACAGCGTCATCTGCATCACGGGGGTCATCAAACTCCACAAAGCCATATCTGAAGAGATGGGAGAGATTTATGACAGAACAAATACAAAATACAGAGGTCTCTAATCAAATCAGCTGTTTCAGATACATCATTAAATGGCTAGCTAAGTTCAAGTTTCTGTTGTACTGATATATGTGTTACCATGGACCAAATCATAAAGATAAGTAAAGATCATATTTCATTATTTTTTTGTATCCTCAGATTCCAGACTTTTTTTAAATAGTTGGATCTTAGCCAAATAGGCCTACCGTCTTATAACAAACTATACATCAATGGAAAACTTCATTCAGCTTTCAAATTATGTGTAAACATAAATTTCAAATAATTGACCCTCATGTTTTGTGCTCCAGAGTCACATTTCCTAATGAAACGGCATTTTTAGGCACGAGTTTTAAAAACGTTTGTACCCTTTTTTCTTTAGCACAGACATTATTTACACGTGTTTTTATGAGCAACACAATTCAATCAAATTACACAAGCACATAAACCCAAAGTATTACATATAAACAAACAAAAAGCCACTAACGTACGTAGGATTCATGTTGAAACACTAGATAACAGGAAGCCTGACGATCATGCAACTACAACTCAGCTTTCATGAATATTTTCACTCAAATGCTGATCATATCATTTGTAAAATAAAAAAAAAATATATATATATATATATATAAATAAATAAATAAATAAAGCTAAACGTAAGCGTTTTTCACTAAGGCTTTAGACTCTTTTGTATTTATATGATCAATTAAATAATCAACTAGATTTCATTTTTAGTGACTGGGACTATAAAGCGCAAAATGAAGCACTCAATCGAGGCCAGCCTGGAAACAATGGAGTTTAGCCTGCTGTGCTAAAACCGCTAAGAATTCTTCTTTAAAAAGACAGATTTAATTCTGACTTTATATTTCCAAATACATTTTTATGCGTTATTCATTATCAGGAGTATTTCATCCATTCTGGAGCTGTCTTTTGATTCGTGTGGAGGAAAAGAAACATTAGTTTATCCTTCTCAATGTCTCAATCATTGCTTCGGCTGCACAATCACTTCGCTTGAGTAAAGAAAACATCCCTTACCCGTTTTTGAGATCTACTTCCAGTATCTTCCCATAACCTTTAAAAAACCTTTCTACATCTTTCTCTCTGGCGCGATAGCTCAATTTTCCCACGTAAACTCGAGACATTTTCCCGGTGCAACAGCTCGGCGTGGAGAATCAGCAACAACATATGCGAGATTCAAAGTAAGAGTCCCGTATTCAGCTTCTCCAAAATAAAAGTCCCAGCGCTTATTGTGATTGTGAAAATACCAAACAGCTGCTTAGTTTGCTTTTCTTGCTAACTGACTTTAATCCTTAAAGCTAATTTAAATTACTTTTAACCAATCTAGAAACTAACTCGCACTAACGACTCACATCCAACACTCTTCATAAAAATAAAAAAAAATTAAAGTGAACCAATTAAAAAAAAAAAGCTGTTGTTTGTTTTAAATAAAGTTTTTGTTCATACTGAAACATTCCGTTAGTTTTTTGTTTTTTTTTTAAATCGAAATCTTTAGTTTATTTATCTCAAAATTTATCAAAAAATAAACTTCTCGGACTCCAGAATAATTTATGTGCTTCTCTGTCCTTTATTTGGATGTGTTTATGATTGAAATGATTCCTGCAGTGATGCACAAACCTATTGCGCTATTGCCCAAATTGCAAGCATGTTTACAATGCAATGTCATCTTTTATTAAATTAAATATCTGAAAGGAAATGTAGAATGAAATACTTTATCAATTCCAGTGTATTTTTTATTTATTTTTTTTTTTATTTTTTTTTTTTTGCAAAGATTAGCCATTAATCACATACACTACTACAACCATCTAAAGTAGTGAAGTTTTTTGCAATACACAACCTAACAGACATTACAATATAAGTTAAGTGTGACACAACACACACATTTTAAGAACTTAAGATTGTTCTTAAGCTATCTTTGTCTTGAGTCATGGTAAACTTGCCTTGCAAATGGATGAATGTATATTGCAAAGCAAAGGTTAAATCAGGCCCATGGAAAGACATGCTCTGCAGTAGAGAGGGCCACAGGAGACTGCATCGACAAATCCAGTGGTGCCTGAAGCTATAAACTTGTCCCAAAGCTGCTCTGTTATTACTGCAATTCTCCACAACACTGCAGTCAGAGAAAATGTCCTGGAGTTGAGGATGACGAATGTGCTCTCTCTGATCACCAGCACCAGCCCTATAAGAGACTGCATGTCCACCAGGGGGCCCCATTGTGAGTCCTGCCTACTAAAGCAGAGACTTGGAAGTTGTAAATAATTTGTTCACTCTTTTTGCAGCTGAAACCTTTTGGTGAGCCATTCTTAAAGTCATGCTGACATCACAAGAGAGGCTCTGCTACAGGTGAGGGAGAAAACTAAAGATCTGACAAGACTGAGTCACTCAAAGACTTAATAGAAGAGCTACAGACACAGTTGGAAGGGGAAAAAACAGCATATGCTGGTTAGGAATGTTTGGAAGCATGGCAGCTGGTTTGAGCTGGTTATAGGCTGGTCTTGAGCAGGAGCTAGCTCTAGACCAGCTCATGACCATCTGCTTTAAAACACACCTAACCAGCATATGCTGTTTATTTATTTCAACAGGGTTTGCTGGCTTTAATGATGCAGCCAAGACAGCAACAAAAACAATGTGTGAGGAAATGAATGTCCAAGCAGTGCTTAAAGGATTAGTTCACCCAAATATGAAAATTCTGTCATTGTTTACTCACTGTTTTTGGAGGCTTGTGACTGTCCCATTGACTGCCATGCAGTGAACACCATAAAGGCTAGAAAAGTATGAAAGACATTGTCAGAATACTCCATCTGTCATCATAACCGTAATGTTATGATGCTACGAGAATACTTTTTGTACGCAAATTAAACAAAAATAATGAGTTTACTCAATAATTTGAGTAAAGCTTATTAATAACAAAGTTTTCAGTTAGGGGTGGAGTATCCCTTTAAGGATTTGAAAAGCCAGTGTCCTAAAAACAATGGAAGAGTCATTCTTTATGGTGGATTGCTATCCAAATGCTGGGGAACTGTTTCAGCTCGCTGGATAAAGTTAAGGACAACTGCTAAATAACTTGACGCTCAGATGATGGGGAATTAATATAGAGACAAAATTACAGCACTGGAGCTACTTGCATTATAAAGGCAAATGTGAGTTATATGCAAACCTTTAGGTAGCTATTCACACTCCATGTACTCTGCCCGTGAGAGTGGCATCAAAGCTAATAAAAACTTACCTTAGATCCTCAATGCCACAAGAACGTCTGAGTGCTCTTGCCATAATTAGTATTAGTCATGATGTGGCAGCAGCTGTCCTGTGATGATGTAATACATGACTTTGTAAGCAAAAAGTCAAGACATCTTGTACGTCTATTCAGTTCACTTGTGAAATGTAATTTAGTTATTTTGATTATCTGTATTAGGCATGTTTGTGTATGTTTTTTATTTGTGTTTTGGGCACTTACAATAGAATCCATCACATACCAGTAGACGCAATTATAGTTTCCATTAAAACCAATACAATTCCCATTATAACCATTAAATCCACTACATTTTCTTTTGTGTTTTGGGCAGAGTTCTATTGTTTTTGTTGTTGTTGTTGTTTTCAGCAAAGATGGCAATGACGCAGTCATACAGTCTACATAAATGCCTACATCAGGACACATTTTACCCCACTTAACATTATTAGAAAATTCTGTATTTTAAGGGTCAAGATGTTTAAACTGCTGCCATCCCTTATCTTTTATTATATAACAAACAGGGGACAATTTTCTATTCTATTTATGTTAAAGGCAATGTCTGTAAGTGACCGGAGGTCATGAATAACAGTGTTTATTCATTTAGCCCAGCTTCCACAGAATAAATACGCACTTGTTTTGTAATCTGTTCATCTGGTCATCGTGCAGTCACATGAGTCAAATGTGTAGTATAGAAGGAGTGTTTTAATTATTTGTTATTCTCCTGTTCTAAAGATAGCTGTATTGCCTTGCATCAAGAAAGTCAAGGTTTGTTTTACAGCATCATTGGTCATTATCTGTTAAAATGTGAAAATGAATCATAAGTAGGAATTTACACCAGCTCAGGTTTTCTGTGTTAATTCACCGAGGCGATTCAGACATCTGAATGCCATTATGTTTGCTATTTAAAAATGCTACAATGAAAGCTTCAAGCATTCAGTCAAATGTAAAATACTAGATCACCAAAATATTTATTTGCTCTCTTTGCAGGAGCTAGACTCTTTCTATTTTTATGATTTCTTGTCTTGAATCATAACTTACACTAGGTGGTGCTAGTGCATTAGACCATAAACACTCCTTCTGTCCTAAATAATGCAACTAAAGGTTTTTATAAATATTTAGTAGTTTCTGAACTCATGTTATCTATCTATCTATCTATCTAATTGTAATATTCACGCAAGTATTTCTGGAATTTCTTTTGATACATATGCGTAGCAATACATAGCAATACAATGACAAGTTACCCTTATTAATCTAATTATTAATTCTACAGAAATGTTTAACAGTGTTGGTCATACCAACCCAGTCTAACAGCAATTCATACATATTTTACGAGGTGGCTAATTCGTACAAATTCATATGACCTCACCTTTTGCTAAATCGTACGTATTTTCAAGTTGCCAATTCGTATGAATTTGTACGAATGACCTACACCTAACCACGCCTTTAATCTTACCCATCACTGGGTTTGAGACAAATCGTACAAAATCGTACCAGTGAGGTTGTTCGAATTCGTACGAATTAGCACAATTCTGCCACCTCGTACGAATACGAACCAATTGGTAGTGAGACTGTGTTGGCCATACACACTCCTACTGTCTAGATATTGTCCTGAACTATGTGCAGTAAAGATAATGATACAATTTATTGACACTGCTGTCCTGAGATAAGAATTTTAATTTTTATGTCACATAAAATAACATTTCCCACATTTCTGGAATTTCATTCCGTACAGGTACATGCATAGCAACACATTTTTGACACCTTTTTTTTTTTTTTTTTGAGCAGATTAATTTGTTTTTTTCTGTAGGAAAGAGTACAACGAGTCATCCATACCAAGTGTAAACCCTTCTCCAGCAAGACTTTAGTAAACACTTCACACAGACTATTTCTGGGGGTCCAAGTAAAAAAGTTACCCTTTCATAATACTGCTTTAAATAATGTTTCATCTTTTAAAAAGTATTGCATTAGAAGCCAATTATTTAAAAAGAGAAAATGAATCCGCAAACACACATACAGGTCACTTTTTAAGAAGAGTTCTGCATTGACAAGAAAAACATATGGAAGCATAAAGAAACATCAAGGACAAACTAGACTCTACATGTATTGACAATTATTAATTCAGAAAACTTGATTGCCATATTTAATGTTGACACATTTGTCAGCCAAGAGGTTACTCCGCTATCTGTAGATTTTTCCTTTTTAATCAATTTCTACCATTCGTGTGGCTTCTTTCTGTAATTGTAAAAGAAACATTCAAGAGACCTTCCAACAAACCTGTTTTTCATATCAGATCTGCATTTTCTTTTTAGAGCTGCAACTATTATTAAATAAATAAATACATAAAACACAAAAAACTATCAACACACAGTATTCCCAACAAATATTTTAAAATGTTCTAATAAATGACTGTAGGATAAATCTCCTGATTTGATTGTCCTCCTGCTGCTGAGTACACCAGCATGGAATTGTAAAAATGTCTTGCGTTGTTGACCACAAGGGGTGAAACTGGTGCTTGTGAAAATTGAATATGTCCACTTTAAAGAAGAGGGGGCAAATTGTCACTTTTAGTCAAAGAAAACAAGTGTCCATTGTCCGCTTTAAAACAGCAGGGCCATTATCAAGTGAGTAAGTTGTCCCTGTCTCTTTAGATGTTTAGGGGCTGGGGCCCGTCTTTATAATGTCCCGGGCCATGTGAATTCAAGATGTAATGCAGGTTAACAGCTCTAACATTTGTGGACTAGATTTAAAACTGGATGCAGGTCCACTATTTCACATGCTCTGCTGTGTGTGACGAGCAGTAGAACTTCTTGTGTGTTATAAAGTTTGAGAGGTTGTTGAACTGGATGTCACATGGACGGCAGTACTTTACATTACTTGCGGTAGAAATGGACCCATTCAACACTCTTTTGAAGCTTGTCGAGACTTCCTCAGTCTTTAAAGATGGCACCAGCATTGTGCTTTCCTTACAGTCGACAGGACTATCTGCATGGCTGTCCGGTGTAGGGGAAGCATGTTGTTTATTTCCAGAATCTTCCATCTTGTCCTCAAGGTCAGGGTTGTCCTTTAAGGATGAAGACTTCTCAGGGTCATCAGTGCTAAGATGGCTTCCATCAGGCATCGGCTGGTCTTTTTCCCCCTCACAGCCCTCGTTTGGACTCTGTCTCCATTCGCTTTGTGAGACCAGCATCCCTGTAGCATAAGGCCAAATTTGCTCATCGGGTCTCATTTTCTTAGCAGGACTTGAGTAACCACCAGAGGGCTGAAACAAACTCCTCACATCATCTTTTATGGGGATTGGTTGTTCTTCACTAGAAGCTTGGATGTCAGAAGTTGCATTTGGATGCTCAATCTTTCCATGGGGAGCTGGGAGATCAAAGAGTGCGCTCTCTAAAAGGGTGCTAGTATTTCTAGGACCTTCCTTTTTGATGCTTTTGTTCTCAGCGGAAGTGTTTTGCAAAAGAGTACCTGGGCAGAAGTTCTGTTTGTGCTTGAGATAGTCCTCAACCTTGTTGAAGCTTATCTTGCACACAACACACTCATGATAATCCATAAGTCCTTTAGAGGAAACTGAAGTGTTGCCAAACTGTGGCATGCATTTTTTACTGAGATCTATAGGTGCATCGCCTTCTTCCTTAGAGATTGTATTACATTTTGACACAAGAGCTGATTTTGAAACTGTCAATGAAGCCTCTGGATATTTGGGTACTAACCCCTGGATCATGTTGTATCTCTGATGGTCCCTGAAGCTATCCAGCGTGTCCTTTGACATATATGGACCTCCTATAGTGGGCAAACCAAGAAATGATGGCATACCCATAGGAGGCATTTGTTCTTGTTCTGGAGTGGCCAGCTCATATGCCTTTCTTCTTTTACGGGGACGTACTGCCTTCTGATTGGCTGCTCCTTTATTGTTTGCACGTTTCACTTGAGGATCATGCCGAGTGGCACAGTAATACTGCTTGTGCACCATGTAGGTCTCATGTCGACTAAAGGTGATCTTGCAGGCGTCGCATGTTGTGTGGTTGGGGTCAGTTTCGGTGGGTGGCATTTTCTGGCTTTGTAAATCCAGCTGTGTACCATTCGGTCTCTCCTGTGCACCAGATGGAGTTGACGCTTTTTTAACTTGCACCGACAGTTCATCTGTCACTTTTCCACCTGCGATGGGATTGCAAGGATTAGGCTCATGCCCTTTCACTTCAGAGGGTTGGCCGGCATTTAGCATAACAGCTAAACTAGCTCCGATTTTTGGGCTTACAGTGCCTGCTGGTTTATCCAGGAGTCCAGGGAAGTCATGTGGCTTGTGTGTGTTTTCCCAGCGACTGTTGCAGTAGTGCTTCTTGTGCACCAAATAATTATCAAGGTTATTGAATGTGATATTGCATTCAAAGCATGTTGCTCCTTTTGGCACAAGTGTGTTGTACATGACTGGAGGGTAAGAATTACCCCCATGACGTAACCGGCGATGGACCAACTCCGACATTTTGGCCAATATCTCAGAGGCTTGTGGGCCCACCGTAATATCCTGTGAGAACGGGACATGTGGTATGAAGGGGGGTAAGGGAAATGCAGGAGGCAGGTGGTGTTGAATAGGTGAAGAGGCTAAACGGGGACTGGAAGGTTCTGATTTCACTCTAGAGTATGAAACACTTGCCTTGTTTCCTGAGTTTCCCTCACTCTTAGTAGATGTCTGGCTATTTTCCGTGCTTTCCAGCTCTGATATTTGACTTATGTCACGATGTATTGTGCTTTCGTGAAGGTCTTTCATGTTTGCATTAGCTCTGACTTGTTGAGGACCACCTGCAATGCTGCTTGGAGAGTTATCAGCTTTGTCTTCTTTGAGTTTGTTAACCGCACACCTATGTCCATGTAGCTCCTGGTGTTTGACCAGTTCTGTGGGGGTTTGGAATGTGAAATGGCAGTGACCACATCTCAGGCCGGTTTGAGACAGATGGGAGAGAATGTGGTGCTGGAGTACCATAAGGGTTTCGGCAGTGTAGTCACAAATTGTGCATTTCAAGCTGCTTCCAGTGGTTATCTCATCTGACCTGAGACCTTGATAAACAAAAAGAAAACAAAAATGGTGTTAATGAGCAACACTACAATGCAAAGTTGAGTGTAACCAACGCATACAGTTTGAAACATTTCCTTATCATCTGTATTAGGGGTGCCCAATCCTGCTCCTGGAGGACCAACATCTTTCAGATTTTATTTCCAACCAGCTCCAAATCGTTTCTAGTGAGTCTGAAGACCTTGTTGAGCTGGTTTAGGTTTGTTTAATTAAGGTTGGAGCTAAACTCTGCAAGACCTTGCCCCTCCAGGAACAAGTTTGGACAACCCTGCACTATATCCATAATTCCCTTTCCTCTTCTCTACGGAACTACCAAAAACATCTCAAACCAGCCTAAACTAGTTCAGCTGGTCTCGCAGCCTGACCATGTGACTTGCCCAAATCTCATCTAAAACCATCAATCAGACCAGGGGTGTCCAATCCTGCTCCTAGCCAATGTCCTGCAGTGTCTCCAAACTCCAAACAGCTCCAACAAACTTGTCTGGAAGTTTTTAGTGGGTCTGAAGACCTTGATTAGCTGATTGGAGCTAAACTGTACAGGAAAATGGAACTCCAGAAACAGGTCTGGACACCCCTAAAGCCCAAAGTATGCTTCATCTATCCACGTTTCACACTCCGTCCATATGATGCAATTTTAATCATAAGAAGTGTTCATGGATTGTTCATGCACAACAGCACATGCATGAGATGAATGTTGAGAGTTGGTACTGCATATGTGTTGAACTTCTCCATGCATGCTCATGGACAAGTTCTGAAAGCTGTGTGTGCGTGGCTGCGAACGAGATGGAACAGAACACAGAAAGTGAAGTATTCCTGACTAGGAATACAGTCCTGCAGAGTTTAGCTCCAACCCTAATAAAACACACCTGAACAAGCTTACCAAGGTCTTTAGGATTACTAAGGCTACGTGCAGGTGAGGTTTTCTTCAGGGTTGAAGCTAAGCTGCAGGATAGCTGCATTCCATGGCCGATGTTGCCTGTCCCTTAACTAGACCAACCTGACCAGACAAGTTAAACAAGTGTGTCTTTCCTATTTGTGACTGGTCAAATAGTTATCTAAAAAATAATGTCTTCTTGGTCTACTCACTGTTATGTGTGGATAAGTGCATTTCCAAGGCATGCGAGCCTGCAAAGCTCATATTGCATTGGGGGTATGTGCAATTGCGGAGCATTTGATGGCTGATATTGGTGTTTTTCTCTGCCACCATCTCAGGGTCCCTTTGTCGCCCACTGCAGTAATACATAAGGTGGGCCTGGAGGTTTCTTTCACTCCGAAACCAGATGCCACAAGCCTTGCAGGGGAAGATGTCTTCTACAAAGACAGAAATGGACACAAGCATATCCATATTGTATTATCTAAAGCTTGTGAAAAAACAATATCTAAAATTGCATACATTAAATACAGTGGGGTCAAGAAATCTGAGACCACTAGAAAACTACTTCTATTTAACTTTTTAATCATTTAATACAAAATTAATCAGTGACCTTGAAATAGAGCAGAATCTTAAATATTTCTTATTTGGTTTATAATATACTTTTCTTTCTTTTTTAAGTAAAAAAATCCTACATATTTAATGCTTTTCACCAATTCAAAACAGAAAGCATTATTCAAATAATATAACAAATACTATAAATTAAATTCTGATAAAATAAGGCTCAACAGCACATCAGTCCGGATGCTGGGATACAATATATCTGTAATTTTGAGCATGCAGTAAAGGGATGAACCAGATAACTCAACCCTATAGACCTCATCAAAGCAAATGCTCTGTTGTTTGCATAAAATTCTTGTTAACTATGATTAGAGAATAGAAGTGAGTAAATATCTAATTCTTGCAAAACTGAAGGTCAGCCTCGACCCTTGGTAATTCTCTTATCCATAGCAAACATGCACATCAGAGCTGTGATGACTCTTTGACATGGATTTCCATTTTTAACCAAGCACATTAATCAGTCTGTCCACTGTGGCAGAGGCCTGATAATGCAGCACTCACTGTTGATGATAGCGCCGGGCAATATGGACGCCATGGCTGCTTGCTGAGGAAGGAGTTGGATGCCATCCAGCTGTCGGGCCGGGTACATCCCTTGACCGTAGGGAGTTTGGGCTGGTGTTTGAAGATGTGAGTGCAAATCCACCACACAGGCTGCAAGTTCGTCTCCTTCCATGATGTTTTTAGTTGTGGAACACCACACATGTCCTCCTGTGAGAAAAAGCAAAGTTTGTATTTAATAATATTGTGCATGCAGTTTTTACGAGAGGCTAACGCACAGGTCTACAGAGCGTACAAAAAAAGCGTTCTGATAAGGGGGGTTAAAAACAGGACTGAAAATAGTTAGGAATTTACATATATCTGAATACTTGATTCTGATTGACTGGCAGGTATGCATTAAATTTTTTTAATGCACAGGGCGGTTCTTAGCATATTAAAATGTATAAAAGAATAAGGAAAAAATAATCAATTGTATTTTGTTTTAAATGAGTAAAAAAAATCTTACTGATAAATAGGTAAAACCTATAGATAGTGGCAACTAATTATTTGGGGTGAAAGTGACTAGCCTTTTAATGTGTCATAAATTGTTTTTTGTTGTAAATATAACTGACAAGATTGTTACACGGAATAACATTTAGCGTGTAAATTTAGTAAATCAGGAAAATGTGTGATATTTATTTTTAGCTCAGAAAAACTTTTGTAATTAAATTGCATTAAACTGCAATTAATTTAAACAGAAAACTTGTAATTTTTTGTTGAAAAACAGCAACAATTTAAGCAGCATTACACTTATCGTTTTTATGGTTAAACCCTTTTTCGTCTTTGACCCATATATATATATATATATATTTATATATATAAGAAAGGAATTTATTCACACAGGTTTCAAATGCAAAAATTCATTCATTCATTCATTCATCCATTCATTTTACAGTTAAAACTAGAATTTGATAGGGAGTAACGAAGTAATGAAGTTATGAAAGTCATTTTCCAATAAAGATCATCCATGACAATGAACCCATGAAACAGACCTTGTAGTGAAATATGTTAGGATTATAAGAATTAGGCTATATATTTTGTTTAACATGAATAATAACTGGTGCTTTCTACTTGTCACAAAATTCACTCAGAGAACAATTTTTTTGTTGCAAATATTTTTCTTTCTTTCCTGGCATTATAGTATCAATACAAGACCTCACAAACTTTTTTTTAGAAACAGCAGTAGTAAGCTTCCACGTTTATCTATTTTCAACAAAATTCACAGAAATTAGCATAGTGTAAATAGAAACATAACACTTTTTGAATCCACATAGGCTACAGCACGCTGTCCTACACACGAATGCATTGCTTTGAAGCCGTAACAAACAAGTGAGGGACAAGTGTATTACCGAAGACGCTGCCGCTAAAGAGAATGGACATCTCGGATAAAAGTACAGCATTATCAAATTGAAGGGCTGCGGATGAAACATTCCACTGGAGTCCGCAGAACAAACTCATTAGCCAGTTAAAAAGAAGAGGAGTGCTTTGTGACTGAGATAACATTTATCTGTCTAAATGACGGACTTTCTGTCTGCGCGTCATCTTCCATTGAGGGGATTAAAGTTTTAAATATGACTATTTACAAAAGTCTGGAGCGCAAGATAACAAGAAGAGACATGATATGCCAGCACTAAATGCTAGAATTAGGACGTGGACTAATTGGGGAGTTGGACAATGAGGATGAAGTACACTCAATGCTACCTTTCAAAGATGCGTGAGCGCTCTCTGACAGCGTGTCGAAGGAGAAAAAGTGACCTGTGATGTGCTGTCATGCCTCCTGCAGAGGAATGCTAATTGCATGTGCTTGGACGGGACTTTTTGGTATTGTGGGTCTGACATGAGAAACGGATGTCCATTCAATAAACAAGATGTTTAAATGCAATTGTGGTTTATGCATCAGTACCCAGTACAAAATTATTCATAATATCCCACTTGAAACAATAATATGCAATTTGATAACTGGTTGTTTTAATAACTGTTGTTTCTGGTATTTTGTAGATCCTTCGTGGTGCATATTTATAGGACATATAGAAAAAATAGTGTGTAAATAACGTACAATATATAGCATTTGCAATAATCCTCAAACAAAGCTAAAGCTAAATAAAAGTGTCCTTTAGCCTCTGCCCAGCCTGTTTTTGTGTCTCTGCTATTTTAGTTCTGGCAGTGAAACAGAGCAATCTGTCTGACTAGCGTTTATTTTGGCACGGCACACTGTAGTGAAGACAATGAGAGGTTTAAATGCAATGCGTGTGCGTCTTTCCTCCCTCCCTGTTTTATCCTTGAATTCAAGCAAATATTTGAATCTGTCAATAAGTTTCTTGCTCATCAAAGCTGGAAAGGAAATAAGAAAGCTTTATAGTGTTTGAGTGTGCAACATGACTTAAAAAATAACGTTAATGCTTAAGGGCAACAGCATAGCAATAGCATTTTTGGAGAATTGACTGTACAATGCTGTATGGGACGGACAACTGTGGTCAGGCAAATGTTGCTTTCTGAGGACAGCATAACTATCAAACCTTCACCACAAGGTGGTGATGTATTCACCTTTGAAAGCAATGTCTTAGGTTCTTTCATATTGAACATTTCAATATACATATATGCATTAACTCGTATATGTGTGTTAAGGAGGAAATATGCTACCTGTATTTCAGCCTGAATAAATATCCTGCATTCAGAATAATTCAGCATCTGTATTATTCAAGTAAGCAATAATAGTCTGCTAGCACATTCAAAATGTGATTGTTTTTTATGGAAATTTAAAACAAATACACACTACTGTTTAAAAGAGTGCATTCAATGTATGTATGCATTTATCCTTCCTTTCAGTTATTTATTCATTCATACATTTATTTGACATTTTATTTAGTAATAATCTGATCAAATGTGACAATAAAGACATTGAAAATTAACATATTCTATTCTATTACATAGTCTATATTCAATTTCAAAGAAATGCTATTCATTTGAACTATATAACTGATGCTATACATCAAAGAATCCAAGGAACAGGATTTCCACAAAATTATTAAGGGGCACACACGTTTTCAACATTGGTAATGTTTTCTGAGTGCAAACAAATAAACGCATAAAAATAATAAATGAATAACTTAATGACCCCAAAACTTAGAATGAAAAGAAAACCAGCTTCTATAGGTGATTTGTAGATCTGTTCTGCTCATATGTTTCATATCAAACAAGAATATTAATAAATCGTTGCAAAGCAGCTTTACAGAAAATGTTAGATTTAATCAGGTTTTAACTAGTGTTATCAAACTATTAGCTGTAATGAATCCAAAATAAAAGATTTTGTTTACATAATATATGAGTGTTTACTGTGTATATTTATTATGCGTATAAATACAAACACATGTATATTTAAGAAAAATATATTGATTATATATTAAATATATTTATATATAAGACATAATAATATAAATATATAAATGCATGCACATATATTATGTAAACAAAACCTTTTATTTTTTTATTCAATTAGTTGTAGATTAATAATTTAACAGCATTATAGTTTTAACATTCTGCATTGCTTTCTTCATGATTCTGGGTTACTGTTAAACCCTATTTTAAAATTACAAATATGATTTAAAAATAAAAAGTACAATAAACTTTGCCTTCTCCTCTTCCTTTAAAAAGCAACAGCGTGCCGCGTGACTCATGGCAGAAAACAACCTACATAATTTGGCTTCTGTGCTAAAACCATCTTTATTGCACCCAGCAACTGTGTTTAATGAGGAATTCCTAAGAAAACGCATTTAAAAATGTGTCCTAAAAAACCCAGCATAAGAGCATGAGTTCTTGGAAGCGCAGCAGCAGTGTGTGTGAGAGACAGCGGGGAGCTCGCTTTCACTGCTCCCTTCCATAAATCACATCTCTGCCTCGCTGCATCCCAGAGTGCATCAGTCATACAGCTCCGGTCCCCCGGGGGCCGCCCTCATGGAGCTCCTGCGTTCCTGGCCAGCGCCCCGGGTATCACCTCTCCACCATCTGCCCCTCACACCTGCACCCTCATTGATCTCCTGGCCCACGCGCTACATCAAACACACACCGGAGGCTTCCTGTGAGGCACGGCCAGTCATCTGGCTGAGGAGCAGGGTGTGAAGTTATGCCTCTCTCTGTATATTCATGAGGCAGTGCAGTCGCTGTTTATTTTCCCGCAGCACACCACACCCCCGGCTTTCAGGTTCAAATTGAGGAGAGGCGGTAGCTTGACAGGTCGGCCAAAAAAAATTAACCCGCCGTTTTCCAATTTCTAAATATAAGCTTTGAGAAATGAATCGTCTTCCTGACAGCTAGCCTACTGGTCCGGCTAAAGCCAATGCTGGCAGAAAGTGAGATTTTACTGGCTGGGTGAACTAAGCTCCTTATGAGTGACAGGTCAAGGCCTGCGTCTGTCCCGCTGTCCTTTTTCCTTTCTTTTATGTCAGTACGACAGATTCAATATGGCATCTGAATGACCTTGAAGAGGTCAATCTTTGACCTGATAGAGATGAATGGGATGTCAGCACTTATCACTTAAGGCCCTCACTTATGGAGAATGCCTTTTTGCTCTTTCTTTAGGGCTAAAAAGATATTGGACATTTTGTTGAATATGTGGTTACACTTTATTTTAAGGACCAATGATCACTATTAACAATTAAGGGTAACAATTTTGATGGTCCCTTTTGAACAGCAACTAACTCTCATTAGAATATTAGTACACTGTTTGATTCATAGTCGTAGTCTCCCAACAATAACTTAGCAAGTGCATGTCAACTTAACCCTAACCCTACAAATCAGCTAATACTCTAATGAAAGTTAGTAGATATATAGGTGCAATGTTACTTATAGTCAACAGAATGGGGCCATAAAGGGACCATCATTATAAAGTGAAACCCAATTAAGTATGACTTTTGCCTCAATAAACTCCTAATTTGTTGCTTATTGATAGTTCGTAAGGTAGTTACGTTTAGGCATGACCATGCAGAATATGTGCTTTATAAGTGCTAAGAAACAGTCAACATGCTATAACACGCATGCTAATAAGCAACTAGTTAATAGTTACAACTGTAAATGTGCTCTGCATGCTTTCCTCTCAATAACAAAAAAAAAAACACATAACAAAATTGGCAGCGGTGAGAAAGCAGCAGTAAAGAAAGCATCTGATCATAGAGATGTGGATAATGTTTGCACAAGCTCTGCAATTAGGCTCTCTGGTCAAGTCGCATCCAGTTTATTTGTACTGAGCGCTATGTTATTAAAGCAGCTAGATTTACAGAATCTGTCAGTGGGTATTTTAATTACAATGTTCACTTCTACTTAAAAAATAAAAAGCTCTCCGTTGTGCTCGTTTTTTTTCTTGCGTCTGACATCGACAGACTGAATAGGAAAAAAACATTAACTGGAGAAGAATTCCACGTCAAAGAAGATGGATCAGTGGTAAATTGAAGGTTTTTACCTGTTTCAATCTCCCAAAACTTTGTAAATGCGGTTATGGTCAAAGGTTTACATACACCTTGCAGAATCTGCAAAAGGTTTATTATTTTGTTAAATAAGATGGATCATACAAAATGCATATTATTACACAATACATATTATTAGCAACTTCAAAGGGGCAACTTTACCCCTTAAAAATTCATAACAGTACTTTAAGAGTGTATATTAAGGTACTAATATTACTTGCTTTTAAGGGTAGACAAGATAAAGAGTTGTCCCTACCCCGGTGACAAACACTTTTTTTTACAGTGTATGTGGAAAAGTACTTAATAAATACTATTATAAATAATATTTTGAATAGGCCTATATGATCTTGGGGCTACATGCCAGGGCATTTTTACTAGATTAGTCTATATTTGGTGTATGTGTATAGTCTCTAGGTATAGTTCAGATCCCACCATCAGTATATCAGTAGTATTTATGCAAACATTTTAGTTGTTCACTAGATGAAAATGATAGCACACCTCTTCTGAACAAGCCATATGTTTTATGCGTTCAAGTTTGTTCAACCAGTAAGTACACTGTTCAAAAAAGTTGTATTTAAACAAAGACTATAGGGTAGCACTTTATTTTAGTCTCTTAGTTGCTTATTAGCATGCATATTACTAGAATATTAGCCAGTTAGTAGTAATTAAGCACATATTCATGCATTATTCTACATGACCTTATTCTACATCTCTAATTCGACCCAATAACTAAACGTAACAACTACCTTAACTATTAATAAGCAGCAAATTAGGAGTTTATTGAGGCAAAAATCATAGTTAATAGTGAATAAGTGTTCCTTATTTTAAAGTGTTACTATTATTGTTACCAAAAAAGTGTTTTACAAGAAAATCCTACTTCAATCTTTTGACTTTAAATCTTCACATTTAATTCAATGCATGATTTACCATATCTTTGTAATTATCTGTGACATTTACAAGCAATTTCAGTTGTTACAAAGTCGACCCTTCACTAAATTCATTTGGTGAGCAATGGTGATGCATTCCACTAATAAAAGCAGGAACTTAATGTCAAGTTGAAGATTTTAACTGCAGCTGCACCTCTGAGAAACACTCACACACACACACACACACGTGCGCGTGCACACAGATGCACACAAACAAACGTGTCTAAATATGGGACAATTTGTTTGTTGCCGCACCTCAACACCCCTATGGAAGCCCCCTGAGATTGGCATAATGAAAAGCAATGTCTCCCACTTAACACCGGGATCCAGGCGCTCTCTCTGATAGAGGCCAGGGCTGTTTATTAAATGATGGAATTTGGCTGTTTCTTCCGCAGAATGTTATCAGCTGGAGAACAATCGTGCCCATGGTCGCACCCTCACTGGCTCGCCCGGCTGCTCATTAGCCACAGCATATTTAATCCAGAAGTTTCTTATCAAACGTGACACCTGCATCTCCGAATGGCACTTTCCCTGTTCATTGGCATGTATTTGGGTGAGTAGACTCCAAGGTGCTTTGTGGAGATTAAGAGAGGAAGAGAGAGAGAGAAAGTGAGCAAGAGAGTGAATGAGCGCTTATTTTATCATTTAGCGGGTCTGGACCGTATCCAAGCAGTTTTTGTCTTGTTGTTGTAATTAGAAAGCCTTTTAAGCGATAACAGCTGCTGCTGAATATGAATATGGATAGAACCACATCAATTCTGCCTGAGATAGACCCGCTTCCCATCCTCCCTCCCCCTCGCTTACTGTTTTTCATACTGTGGTGATCTTAATAAAGACGGAGGAAAATGTAGCTAGCCGCTCGACTCAGTTATTTTAGCATTTCTGATTGAAGTCTTTCTTGACAGTCTCTCTGTGTTACATGTGAAGCATTCAAATCATAGACTCACTGACAGGCAGCAACTCATTTCCATATCCCAATGTGTAATTAAGCTTTGTGACAGCTCTTTAATAGCTGCGCTCCACACCGTCGGTGCTATACATTGCCCAGCTGACGTGTCTTTGAATTGAGATGCACAAACACCATATGCGTGCTGGAAAAGTACAAAATAATAATAAAACAGATAAACATTAATGTAAGTGTGAACGTGAAGCTTTTTAAACAAATATGCAAACATAAAGGTGAAAAAACATGTAAATGATAACAAGATAAACAACAAAGGGAAACATAAAAGGACATAAAGGTGTAAACAATGACGAAACAAGTAAGTAAATAAAAACATCACCAAAATAGGCAAACAAAGGCAAACACAAAAGCAAATCTAAAGGGAAAAGTAAACATAAACATTAAAATAGGTAAACAAATCCATGTAAAGGGGAACATAATTATGTAAATATATGCACATATGTATATGCAAAAATGAACATTTATAAAGTGGTTAAATGAAACAGTATATAAATAAATGAATGTAAATATTAAGGTAAACTTTAATAAACAAATGTTTATTATTAATTAAAATAATCTAAAACTAATAAAACCACATGGATATATACTGTATAAATGTAAACAAAGGCAAGATAAAGGAAAATGTAAAAAGTAAACATAAGTGTAAACATTAACAAAATCGGTAAACAAGAGCAAATGTAAAGCAATTGTTTACAAAACTGGTGAAAGTACATATAAACAGTAAACAGGATAAATTTAAACATAAATATAAAGATAAACAAAGTCTGGTGATGTTGCAAGCTAGATTTTAGATTTTGTTTTCCCCCTCCAAATCTGTGTAATTGTGTTAAATAAGGAGCTGCGCTCTTACACTCATCCATCACCTTCTCTTTCTCAGGAATTGTTAGACACACAACAGGACATTGCCAGGCCTCAATAGGGATTATGGTCGATGACTGACATACTATGCAAATCGCTTTGTTATTTCTGCCATGCAGTAGATGGTCACTGAGCTCACTCTGGGAAGATTTCTTCCTCCAGCTGACCCTATAGAGCAGCCTATATAGTCAGACCGGTGAGACACTTTGATCTGTGACTGAAAAACAACTGCAGCTTCTATAAAAAAAAAAACATCTCAGAAGGAAATGTTTTACTTTTATCTTGGGGTATTCAGTATTGTGGCTTGGGACCCTCTGCTTTTTTCCAGGTAATGGGATAGAGCAGGAGAGAGGGTGGGAGGGACGGAAGGAGGGAGAGATTGGGAGAAAGGGAGGAGAGATACCCCTCAAGCGAGCGCCTCAGTGGGAAGAGGATTATGTGCTTCTGCTTTTCTACCTTCTAGCAAAACTCCTGATTGGTTTCAGGAAAACTCAATTAAACTTTGTCTCTGTCGACTTCGTCTTCAGTGAGACTCAAACTGAAATTTCTCTGACATAACACTGTAACCCTGAACCGAGAGACACATGGCAGATACAAGATTGCTGCATTAGATCCTCAAAAACAATAACATGACAGAAGAATTCACCAAAAATGCCTTTAACAAAAATGTCCTTAGGGACTTGTTTGTCTTTTTCTTTTTACCCTTCTTTTCCCATTATTGAGACTTTGTTGATGCAAAAAGCATACATTGTGTCAAGAAACTACATTGTAAATACATCAAATCGCTACACTGAGGACCTTAAAGACAAATTGGTTTAAAATCCTGAAAATTAGTTCATTTTGGTAGTTTTGATCAGGATTAATAAAATTATTGTTATATAATGTTTTATGACTGTTTTTGCCACTGACACTTTTGCCCTCTAAGTACTTCAGTGTAACTTTATTAAACTGATGGGAATTTATTAAATCAAGACTTCAGAAAGTTCACCCAAAATCATATTGCTTAAACCTGCAGGCTTTCTATGAAACATAAAAGATAAAAATATAATTTAAAGAATCGTTTAAATCTTAAACATTTCTGCTCACATCTGTCAAACTCCATAAACGAACAAAATAAAATAATTTAAAAACACTGATTTAAATACAAGTCATTTCCGCTTTCTCACATTACACAAATGTTGTTCTGTTCCTCATCTAAAGCTGTTGCTTATATAACTAGAAGTCCTGAAATATATTGTACAGAGTATCTTTTAAAAAGCATCTAAAAACAGAAATGCGATGTAAATTAATTTTGCACTAACAACTAATTCAGTGAACATCAATAGATGTTAAAATTTAAACTGTAAGGTTAACTGAATCATCATTTTAGGTGGACCAGTTTTCTAGCTGGAGGAACTTCAAATTCTCATAACAAACATACATTGAAGCAGCATTACAAATGTTCCTCATGACTTTCTGGCTACTATCACAGGAAACTACAAGTGATAAGCCAACGACCATCACTTCCTCTTGCTGTGGTGTGCCAGGACTTTTTTTCTTTCTGCTGACCCCAGATTCACCTTAACAGAGCTGCTCCTTCCCATCACAGACAGCCATAAGCCTGTCAGATATCAGTCCATCAAGAAATGAGACAGAGGGGGAGAGAGAGAGACAGCCAGCATGAAATATGAAGGGAGGAGAGCGAAAATCAGAGGGAGGGGGGGTGATAAATCAAAAGATGAGGTCTACATCGTCTAATGACCAGAATAAACCTCTTTCCTGTTCAGTGGCAGAGCTCAGAGTCTCTGCAGTCCTTAAGCCGTGTCCCTCCTGATCCAGACATCCACTGCCATCAAACCAGGATTTATGACGCATCACAACCCCATGACAACATCCAGCAGCTTCATAATCTCATATTTTTTCTGCCCGTGCCTGACATTTTCAGCCTCGACATTCACTCAAGATAAGCCAAAAGCCCTCTGACAGGATAGAGAGCACATATAAAACACACGCTTAAGAATTTTACTGCCCCCTTCGCGGGAACTCATCAGTTCATGAGCCGTGTGCCGAATGCAATCGACGATACGTTTTATATCAGACAACTCAACAACCCATATGCTGTTATAGAAAACACCAGACCAGAACCACTATAGACTCTCAGGGGACTTGCTCACCCAAAATAAGGTTTTTTTTTAACGGTCCAACCATTGTGACACCGCAGCTATTGTGTTTACAACTTGACAATGATTGCTTATCATTATATCATTACTATTGTAGTAAACTTTCACAACTTTCTTGATTGAACGAATGGTCTGTAATTGTAAGGACATTAACTTAAATGGACAGTTCACCCAAAAAGGAAAATTCTGTTAATTCCTCACCCTCATGTCATTCCAAACCTGTAAGACCTTCGTTGATCTTCATTTTTGATCCAAAAGCTTTCTGGCTCTGCATAGACAACAATGGACTGGTGCCATTGTCCTGTGGCTGCTGTCGCATCATCCAAGTGGATGCTACACATTGGTGGTGGATGAGGAGAGACCCCCTCACATGATAAGTAAAGGTAAAGCGCTAAAGGGCTTCATTCATTCATTCATTCATTCATTCACAAGTTCACTCTTACATCTAATCTAGCAAATAGTCTGACGTCTGACGCATTTCAATGACATTAAAATTGCATGACTGAAGTCACACAAAACTTCGGATCTGTATTCAATTTAGGACCACATATGATAGTGGTCTGGGCCTGATTTGAAAAAATCTGATTTGTGCTGTTCAGACTGTCATAAGAAAATCAGATATGGATCACATTTGGGCAAAAAAGCCAGATTTGGGCCAATTCAGCCTGCAGTGTGAACTAAGCCGGTTCCATCTTGCCGCTGATCTATATTCATCTTTACTTGACATTTAGCTACTTTCAATTAAAAGCAGTTGGCAGCACTAACACACACACACAATATCAATATCAATTCAGAATCTAATCAAACCTATGAATAAGAATTACATTGAGCAAGCAAGTAAATTGTGAAAACTTACATAGTACTATGATATTTCATCACCTAATCCAGAATATGTGACCCTGGACCACAAAATCAGTCATAAGGGTATACTTTATACATCATCTAAAAACAAAATAAATAAGCTTTTCATTGATGTATGGAATTTATTAGGATAGGACAATATTTGGCTGAGATACATCGTTTGAAAATATGGAACAACAGGGTGCAAAAAAATGTAGAAAATCGTACTTAATTCTGTCAAAATGAAGTTCTTAGCAGTGCATATTATTAATAAAAAATAACATTTTTATATTTTTACAGTAGGAAATGTACAAAATATCTTAATAGAACATGATCTTTATTTAATATCTTTTTTACATAAAAGAAAAAAAACGATCATTTTGACCCATACAGTATATTGTTGGCTATTGCTACAAATATACCCGTGCTACTTCCGACTGGTTTTGTGCTCCAGGGTCACACATATGTGAATACATGCTATACTCCGCACACAGTATAAAGCCTCACTCAAAGACTCTGATGTGACCGGTGCTGGGAAAGCTAACTCTGCAATCAGCTTGAGTACAGTAAGCCGAGAGTTTGTGAGATATCCTGCAGCCCCAACCTAATCGATCCCGAGCCCTTTCAGTTCCTTAATAACTTCTCAGTTGAAAGCCCTTCAGTTCATCAGCGTTGTCTTTTAATTAAATGCAATCGCTGGCGCTGGCGGAGCGGAGCCTCCTCCGGGGGGCGGTGCTGTTTGAATACACTGATAATAGAATTTGACATTGCTAGAGATGTTCAACCATTATTCTATTTCTCTGTGTTCTCAGATAAGTGCGATAAAGGCCTTTAAGTCTTTCATTTCCTCAAGTCTTTTTTTCAGAATGGAGAAGGGATTGTTCTCTGTTGAACTTACACATGTACTGTAAGTAGATTAATCAATTAAGCCCCTGCAGATAATAAAAAACTGGAGCACTTTAGCGGAAATATCACTTTTAGTCAAGGAGAGCGAGCGCCAGCAACAAAGAGTTATCTTTCTGCTCTTTAAACATTGAGCATTTGTTCGTGGAATGGTAAGTTATTACCGCTCACTTTTTCTGCTTTTGGTTAAAAACGGGGCCATGGCTTTATCTCGGAAAAGGGCACATGGTTCTTTTAGATTCACTGTACGTGTTTAAGACCCCATGAAATCGAAATTAAGAGTTGAGCTGTAGCCTTCAGTCCATGTGTGCTAAAGCTTCGAGGACATCTGAATATGACAGTGCAGGAGGTTTTAAACTTTTTGATGCCACAGACCTTCAAATATGATGATGAGGAACACCCTTCCAAAAATAAAACGCAGATATATGTACTGTTGTGTATATATATATGTAAGGTTTGGGTTTACAAGATTTCTATTATGCTCAGTGTTTTATATTTGAAAATGTGTGTGTATGTGTGTGTTTGTGTGTTTGTTTGAGTAAGTGGATGAGTGTATATATTTTTAAATTCTTGAAGTAAAAAAAAAAATATATTAATTTTATTTTATTTTATTTTATTTAAAAATGAACATTAACATTTAACCATAATGTTATATATATATATATATATATATATAATTTTAATTAATTGTTTAATTTTATTTAAAAATGGACATTAACATTTAACCTTAATGTAAAAAATATGAATTTAATTTAATTGTATTTTATTTTATTTAAACATTAACATTAACACTTAACCTTAATGTAAAAAAAAATAGTTTAAATTAATTTTATAAATAAAATCCACTAACACGCCCATTCCGCTCCCTTGTTTCCTATTACATGAATCAGTAAATCAAAAACACAATTTCAGTCAATAAAAAGGGTCTTGATCCAATAAACACTGGCACTCTAAATGACCCACAACACACTAACAAAATCATGCATTTAAACATTGCTTCAGTGGTGTTTGTCCAGTTGTTCCACAGGGTCTTTAACAGCCCGTTTAGCGACACATTTTCTCAAGCACAGAAGACATCTGTCAGCCCAAAAGAATAACCTCTCACCTTTGCTGTACACGGCGCAGTTGCTCTTTCCGTCCTCCGCACTGACCCACATCATGTCTATCAGCCAGCGAGGACCTCCGTTCAGCCCCAGCGAAACCTGCCACACAAAACACACACCTCAGTCTCGTCCAGATCATCTGATCCACCACAGCCTCCGACCCAAAACTTGCCATTATTTTGTGTGCAAAATGCATCAGAGGATATGCATTAGACAAGCTATCCAGTGTCTATGTGAGCTTGTTTAAACAACTTGAGCCATGAATTTGTCTATATCTCCACGTGTGTGTGTATGTGTGTGAGGAGAGGGGCAAGTGGGCCACACCCCGTCCCGTTCACCCTCTGAATGGTTGCATTGTTAGAGAGCCTCTGAATGTTTCACCTGATCCGATCTCATCCTCTGGGAGCTCTGGGATCCAGAAGAAGCGGATGCTGAGCACTGATCTTTAGACACATTGTGCCCTCTATCACAGCATCACAGCCTCCTCACACCCACACACGGGGAATTTAAAGAGCTGGCACGGCTTTAAAAAGGATTTGATTTCATAACTGAATTGTGAAGAGTGACTGATTTAAATAGATATTTCTGGGGAAAAAAAGCATGCTCTCACAATTGTGTGACATCTGTAATGTCGCAGAATATGCCCTTGTGAAAAAGAAGAGCACGTGATTGTATTCAATGTGCACTTGTGGTGGGCTTCAAATCTTAAAACTAAGTATATTTATAAAAAAATAAAATAAATAAAAACTGTGCTTAACAAATACAATATTAATAAAATAAAGGCAACCTTCAAGAGAGTGAAGTATAATAATGCCTTTTATATTACAGTACATTTTAAAAAATGTTTTAATAATCTTTTTTTGTAAATTGCAAAAAAAAAAAAAAAAAACACACACACATATATATATATATATATATATATATAGATGTATATAAATAAAAGAAGAAGAACCAACTGTAAATTGTACTGTAAAAAAATAAATAAACAAAATTGAATTGAATTTAAGCAGGAATATGCAACATTTCGTAGAGTTTTTTACAGTATTTTAATGTTAAAATTACACTTTTATATATATATATATATATATATATATATATATATGAATACATAAAATGCAATTTTAAATAGAAGTTACATTAAAGTATATATCAGTTTGTTATAAATGTTTGTCAGTACATTCAGCAGCTACACTTAAACCATATTTCAGAAACAATAGAATTATGAAATAACATATCAAGTGAGTTAAAAATACTCTAAATTTCAGCTAACTGCAATTAACAGAAATGTAAACTTTAATACTTTGAACTAAATTAATTTAACCTATAATATAATACATTTAATTTAAATACTTGCATTAAACATTATATTAAACATTACTTTATTATTTTAAACTGTATTGTTTCTGTAATAAGTAGTCTTGTTAAAAGTATGCTGTATCACTCTGTTTCTAAGAGGTCATAAGACACAGTCAATGTCAGGCCAGTCTGGGATTGACCAGTCCACAGGAAGGTGATACGATTCAGCAGAAATGCAGATTTGGCCCGAGAGAGCCTGCAGAGATAACCCTCTCAGAATCTGGAGAGCACAGGGATATGAAGAGATGATACTGTTCTAGAGCTGGATCTGTCCCTGCAGGTATGGCACAGATCATATCTACTTCACCACAGGACTGGGATCAATTCATCTCAAATTACTACAAATTGATGACGTGGGGTTCTGCTTGGAGTTCATGCATATAAACGCAGACATTTATGCCAAACTACATCAAAATAAATCTTGACTGGAAAAATAATATTCACAGAGAAACTGCTAGTAAATTTTACAAATAATTACGAAAACACAGCAAATAACACTGAATTAAAATTCACATATTTCTGATGTGATTGCAGATTTTGGTGTCTTAATAAATCTAAACAGCGTTTAAAAAATGTTGAGATCTCTTCTGAAATTCTAAAGAAGATCCTTACTTACTTCATTACATCCTTTCTTCCTCCTTCCTGACTTCATTTCCTTCCTTCCATTCTTCCTTCTATCCTGACTTAATTTCTTTCCTTCCTTCATTCCTTCCTTCCTTTCTTCCTTCTATACTGACTTAATTTCCTTACTTCCTTCCTTTCTTCCTTCTTTACTTCCTTCATTCATTCCTTCCTTTCTTCCTTTTATCCTGAATTCTTTTCCTTCCTTCCTGACTTCCTTTGCTTCCTTCCTTCTTTACTTCCCTCCTTCCTGACTTCATTTCCTTCCTTCTTTCCTGATTTCCTTTCTTCCTTACTTCTTTTCCTTCCTTCCTTCCTTCCTTTCTTTCTTTCTTAATTTCTTACTTCCCTCCTGACTTCCTTTCCTTAATTCCTGACAAAAGTAATGGTGAAAGTGAAATTCAGCTTTACTATGTACTTTATAAATGTTTTCTTAATCTTATTGTGATTAATTTGGGTTGAAGAACAGGCTAAAAACAAATCTGGTACCACTTAAAATTGTAACCACATTTATATTATTTATACTACAATTTATACTAGAATGCATAATGCAATTTTTTGGGACATTTTGTTTTATCATTTACTTTTTTTCTACTGAAGCAACTAAGTCCACAAGTTTAGAGAAATACTATTGTTATTATTATAATGCAGCTCTCTGGAATACTTGAATCTGGTTGGGAAATCATGGCATTCACATGTCATAGAAACATTGCGCATACTTGGTTCACCTTCCACGTGCGAACCGTGTACTCACTTACAGTATGTCTGGTGTCTGTTTTTAAAGCCTCACCTTCAGAACGGACAGTCAGAAAGAGAGAGAGGTTTGTGTGGATCTGACTGTGTGCGAATACTTCATGAAAAAGACAGAGTCTTCACAGCACTCCACTCTCCTTGAGTCATTTCTTTCTTTCTCTTTCTGCCTGTCTCTCTCTCTCTCTCTCCGCTGAATCCTCTTTCTCCTTATCAGGCCAGCACAGGCCTCCATCGGCCTCTCCCCGCTCTGACAGGAGCAACAACAATGGGCCTGCGATACCAGTCCGCTTCACAGGGTAAACCTGCCACGGGCACAGATTACCCGTGACACACACACTCGCGCTCGCTCTCGTACACTCCAAAACACAACACCGCCTTCTCCAAGGCCTCCCAACACACAAATGGACACAAAAAGCGTTCAAACGATTTGACTTCTGTCCATTGCTCTGCTCTCAATCGGTCTGTCCGGTCTCTATGCCTTACTGTAATGACTCACAATTCAAGACTGAGTACAAAATGTATGTTGACCTAAATCAGAATAGCACATGCATTCTTAAAACTAAAGGTGCTTTGCAATGCCACAGAAGAATGTTTTTGTCTAAATAGTTCCACACAGAACCTTTAATATCTGAAGAATCTTTAATTTGATATCTATAAATTTCAGTTTGATATCTGAAGAATATCTTTAATTTCTGTTTCACAAAAGCTTCTTTGTGGTGAAAGAAGGTTCTTCAGAATATAAGAGATGGTTCTTTAAAGGAGCTTTGACTGAACACTTACTCGTGGAACTAAAAATGGTTCTTGTGTGGCATCGCTGTGAAGAGCCTTTTTAGCACCTTTATTCACTCATAACAAATTGGTGAACCCACCTTGTCACTTCCTCCTGTTGCCACCTCGATCTTCCCAGGGAAAGGTCCCCACGTGGTACCCAGCAGAAGTGCCTGACAAGAACAAATCCTTCTCTCTCCTCCTTCACCAACCATTTTCAGCTCCCCTTAGAAGACAAAAGATTAAAGTTATGACCCAAACAGAAGCTCAGCAAGTTTTTATCCAAGTATAATACAGCACAAACTTTTGGAATATGTAAGATTTTTACTATTTTTGAGAAGAGTTTCTTAGGTTCTCCGAGGCTGCATTTGTTTGAAAAAAAAAAAAAGATTAAAAACAGTAATATTTTGAAATATTATTACAATTTAAAATAAGTATTTTCTATATGAATATATTGTAATATGTAATTGATTCCTGTGATCAAAGCTGAATATTCAGCATTACTTCAGTCTTTAGTGCTACATGATCCTTCAGATATCAGTCTAATATGCTGATTTGCTGCTCAAGAAACATTTTTTGAATATTATCAATGTTAAACATGATTTTATATATATATACACTTGCAATCAGAAATATTCAACCCCTAAAGAGTTTTAAGGATTTATAAATAAAAATCTTTTCA
>JAUMHE010000072.1:2648644-2663845 GCA_032359235.1 Enteromius mattozi
CATTATCTTTCATCAACATCACTATATTGTCTAATGAGGTGAGGGGGTTGAATATTTCTGATTGCAAGTGTATATATAGGATTCAGGATTTGAATTTGATTGAATAGGAAGTTTGACAGCATTTATTTGAAATAAAAAAATATTTAATCAACCCATGTACATATATATATATATATATATATATATATATGTATGTATGGGTAGTTGACATGGTGTGTCCTACGGTGTGACAGCAAAAATGTAAATTAAATTATATTAAAATAAAAAACCATCTAACATTGAAGATAAACCTCTCTCATGCTATGTGTAACTCTAAAAATGAAGACACATTTTTCTAATGTTACTTGTATGTTAATTTCTTTTAAAAACAAAAAATTCCACATTTTTGCTGTCACACCACAGGACACTGTCCAATTTTAATTAGTCAAATATATATGGGTAAAAAACCTGATTCTTAATTTTGTTATAATGTTTTTATTGTGTGTTATTGTGTGTTCTTTTGGTAATTATTTTAATTTAGTCAAAATAACTCCAACTGCAGTTTGATTTAAAAAAAAAAATAAGAAACATTATTTCTATATGAATGTATATATATATGTACACACACTCACATATTGTATGTTCTTTCATATATTACTTTGTATTTTATTGTATATATTGTATGTGCTTTTGATTTACAGGGAAACCCATCTGGGTTGGCCTGGGGTTTAGTGCCTTCCTCAAGGGCACAATGCTGAAAGTTCATGGGGTTTAAACCTACATCTACACAGTCACCAGCTGAGATCTTCAACCAAAACACCACAGCCCTCCATGAGCATTCTAAGCCCTAGTGTGAGTGTGTCCCTCCATTAGCAATCATACACCCATCCGTCGGACCCTCTCCCGGGTGACCCTGCCTGTCTCTTTGATTAGGCTTTCGCTCACTGCTTTGACAGGGCTTCAGATAAGGTGGATTAAGTCTCTTTCTGCTGGAAGTTTTGATGTGAACAGTGCAGAAGCGTGTTAAATTATCCAGTTTCAGGAGGAGATGCGAAATGCCGGCAGATGGATTGATAAATAAAGAGAATCTTGAGGCAGTGCTTTCAGGAGATCAGGGTTAAGCCTTTACACCCATCCCCTCTCTGGATTAATAGATGTCTTCAACCACAGAAGGGCACTAATGTGAGGCATGATTCAGAAATATTTTATATGGAAATATATATTTACTTTACACACTAGTACTTTACAGATGGTGCAATATGTTTGCACTTTAGAATAATTTAAAAATGGGTAAATATGGGTAAATATGTCTTAAAAAAAAAGAAAAAAATGACAATGAAATTTATTATGAATGGTAATTTTATCCATTCACTTTTACTGTATAGAAAAGAGCAGCATGAAAATAATTTTAAGTGTCTTCTTTTATGTTCCACAACAGAAAGAAAGTCATGTAGGTTCATTTTAAATCTAAAACTGTAAAGACAACATGAAACCACATTACACTGACTTCGTTCAAAACTCATGTGATCATATACTCACCCTCATGTGGTTCCAAACGAAAATAAAGAGGGGCTTGTGGAAAAAATGCCACCAAACTGAACAAAAATGCCCCATAAATTGAAGATAAAGGGTAAAAACCCATATCCACAAACCATCCCCCCGCATGATTAAGTTAAATCTATTACATCTGGCCTGATTAAAATGGAAAGCGAAAATGAATGAATTATGTGAAGTGTCAATACACAGAATAACATTTAGATCAGTGCACATTGCATCAGATTGCTTTTACACATGATTTATTTTATTCTGCAGTGTGGTGCACTACCAGGGCCAAATACTGCTCCTTAATTGAAAAGTTAATTTCTGACTCCAAATCCATGTGGCATTCATTACTTTGTGTAACATGAAAGAAGACATTTTGATGAATGATGGTAACCAAACAATTCAGCTCACATTTAATTCCACTCTGGATAAAACACAATGGGAACCAAAACTGTTAATAAAATATCAATTTTTATGTTCCACAGAAGTCATACGATGTGAGACAACATGAGGGTGAGCAAATTATGACTGAATTTTCTTTTATAGGATATACAACATTAACAATTAGGATGACACTCATTTTTAATCATCAGGAATGAAAAGTGGTCATTACACCAGAAGGCCTGATCGATGGTGGGGTGAAGTATTATCATTTTGATTTTACCCAAAAAGGAAAGTTGTTTTAGAGGCGGAGCAAGTTATTGCATTCTGACAATGTGTTTTTTAAATCTCTGAATTAAAGCGCACAGATCATTCACAATGACAACAGCAATGTGTATTCAGAAAAGGGTTCATTTTGATTTAAAACTAAGAACAGACTTAATTTACAATTCAATCAATGTTCGAGAAAACTCATGTTAAAGACTATTTCAACATCACACTATGGAAAGAATTTTTCTTTCCAAATATTTTTTGTACCGTTCCACTTCAATGCATCAAATGAACATTAGGACACTTGCAATGAACTACACTTCATCTCCGAAACGTAGTCACACTCCAAAGCACTTCAGAACGCAGGAGAACTAAAATAAACAAAAGTCATTATCAGAAAAATGACTAAGGCAACAGCTCCACTGTTCTTCTACGTCAGAGCCAAAGTGAAGTAATCAAAAGCAGCGTCTGCCACAGAGAAACCAGCCTTTTCTGCACCTCTCTCCTTCCACACTGTCCCTCTCTTCCATCTCTCTCTCTCTCTCTCTCTCTCAGTGGTCTAATCTGTGAGGGACTTAAAGGGACCTTATCTCCAGGCTCTCCTGCTTCATTTCATGCTTGATTTACTTTAATTTGTCTGATAGGGCAGCAGGATTTGGAGACGGCCCATCTTTGGCTTGGGTGACGAGTGAAAAAAAAAGCCACTCTGATATTTCTCTGGCACATTGTCGCGGGTTTTTGACTTCTCTCCTCTCTCTCTGCCGCGAGTTCCTGGAGAGAGAGACGGGAGAAGGGCGAGAGAGAATGAGAGAGATCTCAGCGCGGTGCAGCAGGCTGTTTGAGTGTGCTTGGAGTCGAGCAGCCAGAGAAGAAAGGGATTGTGGGAGTGTGGCGTGATTGTGTGATGTAGTCTTTCGCAGGCTGAGATGTCGGAGGCAGAGTGCACTGCGTGGATGAGTGGGGTTCAAATGCACCGACTGCCCCAGACACACAACACACACGTGCTACTCTCGTGTTATTGAAAAGTATGCCTCTTCTCTGTTTGCGACGTAATGGGTATCGTTTATGAAACGCGAGCAGAACAAACATTTGTGTAAGTTTTGGTATAAATAATTTGGTATAAATTTAACACACGTGTGTGTGTGTGTGTGTGTGTGTGTGATTAAAGTGTTGTATAAAATGTGTTAATTTAGTCTTTGTTTAGAAACTTTGTTTAGACAAATTGTAGCCTATTGTGCTGTGTAATCCTTATAATTTGACCATGCATAAATGTGCATGTACTGTAAACCTAACAATAAGTTTGGGTGGGGTAGGGATGAAAGTTTAAGATATAATTATGATATTACGGTAGAAAAATTCTGCTAATTTTTGTAGTGAACAATATGGGCAATATACAACACATTTACTGTGTTAGTATATATATATATATATATATATATATATTAATTAATCCATATTATTTGACCAATAGATACAAGTAAATGGATTAAATGACAACATAGCTGTAAATTCAACAATAAATGTAGTTGTTATGTAAAATTCTGCAATGTTTTCTAACAAAAGTGCATTTAAGGTCTCTCCAATTTTACGAAATAAATCATTCATCGTATTAAACCCCACTGAAGTTGCCATGATAAAGTGTGATAATATACATAATAGTTTAACAAATGATTATTAATTTATTCTGCTTGAATTTTATGAATGTATCCAATAAGACTAGAACATAATAAATAAAAAAATCCAAATGTACAACAAATCTTTTGGGAAAATGTATTAAAATATTGTATAAATTTCATATGGATTGCACTACTGAATGTGTAGTAGGCCTATACCATTTGAACAATAGATAAACATGTAAACAGATAAATGTGGCTAACTGTAAATCAATAATTAATGAAATTGTTGTAATGAACGACATGTGCATTTGAGATCTCGCTAATATGTGCATTAATATCAACCAATTCATTCATCATATTAAACCCCATTCAAAGGTATCTATCTGTCTCTCTTCCCCGTCGAGGCCCTTTAAAAGAGAAGCGCAGAGTTTCGACTTCCTCTCACGAGCGTTTCGGGTTAAAGCGATTTACTCTCTGGGCCCTTTTTTTCAGATGGAATAAAACTGAGGAATAAATTCATCTCCCGGCGGTGAAGGGCAGATGGCTTCACTCTGACAGTCTCCGTATTTGAAACTCGCAAAATCCACCTCCTCCCCTCCCAAAAACCAGCTCCAAACCAGAGAGCATTGAAATTCCCCTCGCGGCGCTGCGCGGGATTTGCTAAACGGCGGGGTGTGTGTGCGCGCGGCTGATAAACGGAGTGATGATCCAGCAACACGTCTTTATCCTCGCGCTCCGCTTTAATTAACGCCGGCTTGTTTGTTGAAAAGATGATTAATATGCCAGTGAAAATGGCCTAATTGAATACCGCAACAACCCACACAATCAGGGAGGAACACGCTGTTTTGTTTTGTGTAGATTAGCCCTTTTATCAATGTCATTATTTATATTATTATTATTATTACGTGGTATTTTAATTCGGCTGACAGCCCCCCTCCTCCACAGCCCTGCTGCAGGCGTAAGAGGGACATGCGTATCGCCCCGGCAGTGAATGAGACACATTGTGGAGGGTCAAGAGGAGCACACAAACTTTTGTCACAGAGTCACGGATCTACTGGCTCGGGACGGGTTTTAAACCCAATGCTGTCTAACAGGGAGGAAATTTACAGAAAGGTCACATGTAACTTTTAAGTGAGTTATTTCTGTTTGTCTGCTTTTAGGTTAGGCTACCTCAGAAAATTCAGGTTTAAAAAAACGAGCAAATTTTTTTTGTATAAAACAACAACAAAACAGAAGTAGCAACTGATCTTATCCTACGAGTAAATCAATATTACAACATTAATATCAGTCTGATTTCAGCCAAACAGCCATCTTTTATCATTTTAAACCTCATTAAAAATGTTGCCACAACTGTAAGAATGTACCCATTCATAGTTTAACAAATTATTTATGCAGAAATTTGTTCTGCTTGCATTTCATGAATGTGGCCAAAAAGACTAAAACATAAAGATAATAATAAGGACAATCCAAAGAGAAGTAGCAACTGATCTTAAACTGATAAACAGATGAAAAAAAGGAAAGAAAAAGATTGTAGGGCAGGGCTTAATTTTAAACAGTTAGAGATTTTAGAGAAACAGTTTAAGATTGAATAAAAAAGTAACATTTGGTAACACTTTATAGTAACGTACATTTGTTCCACGTACACTGAAGAAAAAAAAATATGATTTGTTCTCACAACTTTTTTTATTCTGTCAAATTAACTTATATAATAATGTTGATGATTTTTTTTTTGCACAGAGCACATAAGAAAAATGAACAGTAAAACAATACTAAAATGATTTAGACAACTTATAATAGTCTATTTTCTTATTTTAACAATTCATGTACTTTTTTATTTTAGCTCAATGTTTTTAATTAGAAATGTATGCTGCATCTTTTATGGTGCCTTTGTTACAGTGTAGTTACATTGTAAAATTAAGTACCAGGTAATAATAAACAATATGTCTATAATATACTGTTGGGGATTAGTTAAGGGTTAGTTGGTTATGCATCATTTACTGTTATTACTATGGTAAGCAAACAGAAAAATGTATTTAGTGTTGGAATGGAGTAAGTCATTGTATCACTTTAGTCTCATGCTAACATGTATAATGTAGACATCTGTGGCTGTGTATTTGAATGTTTATCAGGTGAAATGTCTTCATTGTAAGTGCATTACTATGATTTATGCTTGTTTGAGGGACACCAAAAGTTGCTACGTATACTTATAATATATAGTTTGTTTTGTATGAACTCAGGCTTGAGAATATATTCTAAACCAATCTGAAAACAAGGAGACCAGTGAGATAATGAACTCCCTCAGTCTGATTCAGTTCATTTCCCATGATGCTCTGTCTGAATGTCAGAAGTCTGGAATCGGTCTCTCTCTCTCGGTCGGATGTGAGCGCAGTGGTCAGCTGCTCTCGGCTCTGGTTTACATGTTCTCCACTGCGTTCCCGCTCCCTGTGTGAAAAGGCTTTAGGGGGCTCAATCAGTGGGACTTTGATGTCGACTGCAGCTGTAATGATTTCATATTGTTCCAGGGATTTCTGTAATCCACTACACTTTCATTAAAATCCCTCGCTCCATCCTGCCTTCTTCTGAGGGCCTCGGACAGAATCGGCTCCTCGCGTATATTTCTCACTCTTTTTTTTTTTTTTGACAATCATTCCCATTTCCGCTGCAATATTCATAGGGAAGTTGTAACTGCAGATGCTAATTCAATTTGAGATGTTGGAAGTAGTTCCAGGCAATGCTTTAATTCGTAAACGATGAGGTCCAGGAACAAGGACCAGTGACGGATCCAGCAGGTTATGAGGGTCACGAAACAAAAGAAAAAGAGTGTGGTGTGACACGATGACACTACCTCACTCACTAAAACTGACAAAATAACTTGCACTTGTGGGATTCCAAATGGCTGTATAACTACGTTCAAATGTTTCTAACATATTCCTGTTTGTGAAACGCTCAAGATTTCTCTAGTGTGCATGCACCCTTTGTTTTGTTGTGTCACGACACTTGCTCGAGTGTGATGTGCATTAAAAACACATTCAGAGAATGCATTCAAATAAATGGCTTATCTGCCACCTCTTTTCAATGAATAAACAAAAACTGCATTGCTACTTTATGTTTTACATTTTTACAGTGATGCCGCTGTTATTAACAAATATTATTACACTTTATTTCCCACGAAACATACACTACTATTCAAAAGTTTGAGTCAGTAAGAAACTAATACATTTGTTCAGCAAGGATGCATTAAATTGATCAAAAGTGATGGTAAAGATTTCCATTTCAAATAAATGCTGTTCTTTTGAATTTTCTATTCATCAAAGAACTGCGTTAAAAATGAAGCAGCACTGTTTTCAACATTGATAATAATAATCATATTTCTTGAGCAGCAAATCAGCATATTAGAATGATTTCTGAAGGATAATGTGACACTGAAGACTGGAGTAATGATGCTGAAAATTCAGCTTTAAACACAGAAAGTAATTCTATTTATATATAAATATATATAACAATAGAAATCAGGTTTTTTTACTATATTTTTTTGCAGCCTTGGTGATCATAAGAGTTTTTTAATGGCTGTTTACAGTACACGCACTTTTTTTTAGGCATATGAGATGAAACATCCACAAAATAGTTGTCAGATCCCAGATATGACCAAAAACCCCACCAATTCCAGAAATTCTGTGTCTATTGTCTTGGCATAGTGAGACTCGAAGTGTTCAGAGAAGACAAAAACATTGTTTCCTGATCAGATAAGAGAACACTGTGCCTCATTATTGTTCGAATGAGTCTGTAACCGAACTAATCATGTTTATTCAGATGACTGGAGGGAGAGAAAGAGAAATCCAGAGATAGAGAGCGCAACAAAGAGCGTGAATATCAGTGTGCTGTGATATCTCATACCATCAAGAGCTGATTACAAAGACCCATGATCAGATATAAAGATAGGAGACAAGTCAGCTCGGCTTGGCACTAGTGACTGTATTGTGTAAATCTATTGTGAAACGCAAGATAAAGCACCTCCCAAAATGGCATTATTACGTTATCAGATTTCATGCTTTTAAAGAGGACAAGGCTTATTACAGTACATCATCCAGCTGCACCTTTCAGGCTCACTTTGCTTATGCTGTGCAGTTCTGGCATGTAAAAAAGCTGTGCTTTTTGTTGATTTATCTATGTTGCATTGTATTACAACTATATTTAGATTTTCAACATAATGCTATATGTAACTTTGCAACTACATATCAACTATCTCTTATTAGTGTATAAGTAGACTTGGTCTCACTTTATTTTAAGTGTCCATAATGCCTATGTACTTACAGAGTAAATAGATGTGTGCGTAGTACTATATGTAACCACAGTGTAATACACATTGATACATAGTATCTACAGCTCTAATGTTTGTGTAGCTACATGTAACACCCCGCTGAATGGTATGTGTAAGAACAAATGTGTAACAGGACATTATTAACAACACTTTTCGGTAATGAAAGTACAAAAGCGTAACAGGACTAACAGCGCTTTTTGGTAAATAAAGTGTTACTTTATATTATGTAGACAAATCCTTTGACTTACAATGTAATTATGTAATGTTACACAGCAGTGGCAAGTAAGTTAGGCTTTACTTATAAATTGTGGTTGGCATCCAGAATGTTACACTTTCTATTAAGTGGACAGTTCCTGAGGAGTTACACTTACACTTTGCACAGTGCACTTACACTGCGGTTACATACTACGTACACATCTAGTTACTGTAAGTACACAGGGACACAATATAAAGTGGGAATGTGTAGGGGGTAACACACTATAAATAACGCAAGTTCCTTAATCAGATTACTTATTTAAGTAACCAGTAAAGAACCACATTACTTTTACATTTACAATGAAATATCTGACTTTTTTTTTTAAGTAATGCAAGTACTTTGTTTAAAACAAAAGTAACGTAATGCATTACTTTCAATAAAAAGTAACTAAATAACGCAATTAGTTACTTTTAACGAACTAGCGCAATATTGTGATGCATTACTTTTAAATGTATATTTCCCCAACACTGTTAAGCAAACAGTATATTAGTACTCTAATGATTGCTAGTTGAAATGTAGTTGTAAAGTTACTTGTAGTTAGTATAATGTCTAAAGTGGACTATTGAAAAAAGTGTTACCAATGTAAGATATTCTAAGACTGTTGAGATGTGATTGGACGGCTGTCTTACTTGGGCCGTCCCACTCCTCTGCTGTCAGTGGGCTTGGTTGGACTCTCTCTTCTTGTCCGTCACTGTCTTGTTGCTCCACCTTTAGACTTCCACCCATTTCACCTGTATGAAGACATCAAAGCTTAATGGTTTTACGGGTACAACAAGGGCTAAACTGTAGCACAGTCAGTAAACCGAACCGCGCCAGTCGCAGCAGCAGAATCTGTTCATGTTCTTTAATTTAAAACCCTTATTCCCTGTAATTCCAATGTGCAGTTTCTCATTTTGGATTCTTTCAAGTGTCTGCTGTGGGATTTTATGCTCGTTTCTTTGGAGAGAATGGAAAAGAGACAGAGAGCAAGTCCCTGGACCCACCTTGATCACAGACCGGCTGCCTGCGTTAAGCCCTGTGACGAAACTTATTGGAAATGTTTAATTACAGTGTTGGGAAAGAAATTAAGCTACAAGATGATTCCTTAATTAAGCTGTGATTAAGGATTTTCTGCCTTTGGCTCTGACACCATGGGCAAAGTACTATTTAACACCGTCACAGGCAAGAGAAGTTAACTCCAAGAACAGGCCTATTTACCTCAGATCCTCACACAACTTCACACACACACACACACACACACAAGGAATCAGTCCATGTCCTCTGCAGACAGGAAATTCCTTTCTAGCGACTAGAATGGATAAAACCGTATGATCTTAAAACTCGAGCTGAATAAAAACAGAGACACAGCCAAGTATTAAACCTTCTTGAAGGGACAAGACAGCCAAAATACCACTTAAAAACTGGTGCATGTTCAAACCAGAGGGTTACATGTGTTCAGATAAATTTCGAGGAAAGAAAAAAAAAAGAGCTACATATTGAAATCTATCGATTATAATTACTATATAACTTCGAGAAATTGACAAGTTTACTAATTCCAAATAACAAAATTGTAGTTTAAGTAATCCATTACATTAAACATTTGAGGTAATATAATCAGACTGCTTTTGGAATATTTCTTTAGATTACTTTTGACCTAACTTGTTTATTCCATTGATTTAAATAGGATAATCCTGTTCAACATACAGTTGTGCCCTTGCAGAATGTGCACAATGTGAATAATTGAAACAAAATAAGAGTTATTTTTTAGTACTGTCCTGTATAAGCTATTTCACATATAGTTTACATATACTCAACAAAGACAAACTAACAGCTGAAACCAATGACTCCATTAACCCTAATAGTACATGTAATTTCCTGAATGATCCACAACTGTTTTTGGTCCTGAGCAGTTAAAATGCCTGCTGTTCTTCATAAAAATTCCCCAGTTCCTGCATCCAATCTTTGGTTTTCCAGCATCTTTGAATGCTTGAAAAAAGTGATTTTGAGATCCATCTTTTAAAATTAAGGGCGATTGAAGGACTCACAGGATACACAGCTATTACAAATGGTGAAAACATTTACTCATGCTCAAGAATCCAACACAAACTTTAAAAGGGGATGAAAACTTTTGAACAGGATGATGATGTGAAAATTCTTTTAATTTCGCTTTAACGATTGTATTGTTTTATTTAGCACTGTACTCCAGAAGCTACAAAAAAAACTACACATTTCCCAAAAGACAAAATAAGTACAATTTACCCTGATCATCCAGTTTAAAATGTTTATATCCCCCAGCTCCAGCTCTTAATGCATTGTGCTGAACAGTGCTAAATAAAAAATAACATGTCGGAATTTTTATGATACCTCTTATTTTGTAAAATATTTAGCACATTCTGCAAAGGGGTATGTAAACTTATGGGCACAACTGTATTAAAAAAATATGTTAAATAATTAAATGCTATTGTGTGGAGAATATGCAATCATGTAATCAATAAAGAAGTAAATGTAGTCTGATTACTATTATTTTAAAATGTAATGTAATTGAATTACAAGTAGGCCTACTTAATTTTGGAATCAGTGTAATCAGTTACTACTCAAAACTGCCGGTGAGCAGGTGCTGATGTTTTCTCAAAGAACCATATCAGGAAACATGACATATTTACAGATCCATCTAGTTGTTCTAGACTAATTAATCAGCTTTACTGCCACTATAATGTAATTATAAATATGAAATCATAACTTTATCTATTCTGTTATTTTTGACATTTCCATTATACAGTTCGCAGATTAACTTTTTTATTATATGACTTATTACAAACCTCAACTGGAAAACTGACGTTCTTACATATTTATTTATTCATGGCTGAGTAATTAATAAGCAATCCAACAGTCCTGAGAGCGGCTCGAAATGACCCCGCTGAGGAAATCATAAACGGTAAATCATAACTAATTTTCATCAGGTATAGGTGTCATGATCTATACTTTTATTCTTGACATTTCCATTATACGGTTCAGAGATTCAAAAAGCAATTATGTGATGAAGTGAGGGAGGAGAAAAAAAAATCAAGAAAAACAATAAATATTCAAATATTCAAAAATGCTTTTCGCCACTGCCCTTCAAAACTTAATATGCCAAAACATGAAAAAGAATCGCCCCTCTTGCTGCTCAACAAGAACAAAAGCGAACCAGCACACATCGTTCCGCCAATTGGGAACAAAAAAGCGCAAGTGATTGTTCTTTTGAAGATTGCACCCTCGCAGGCAAAGTTTATGCACTTCACTTTTGCCGTCGCAAACTTTTGGACGTCGGGGATACCGAAACAGGCATTTCAAAGAGAAGATTCATCGTTTACAAATAGAAAAGCATAACGTCAGGACGTGGAGTGAATTTTAAATGGCTGGGGGGGTCTCTGAATTATCCCGTTGCGACGGTGAGGTGTGGCCGGCAGAAACGCCTGTAATTGAATTTCAGTTCAAAGAGCTGATGCTATTAGCCTGAGTTTGATGGTGGAGGCCTGCAGCAAATACCAGCAGCTCTGTTGTTATTTACTATGACCAATAACCCTGTTAGTAACATATACAGTAGGTCTTCCCTCAAAATGCCATATTTCTTCAATCTTCTCTTTCATATTCAAATTCAATTTCAGCACAAAACCAAACACTGCTTTAAGCAAAATGCTCTGCGGTGGGAAGGTGGGGAAAGATTGTGGGCTCCAGAAAAGGTCTGATATTTCTAACATTTATAGCGCATTGTGAAATACAATAGAAGATGCAAAACCCTTGATAGGATTGCAGTACAGAAGTGTTTGTTTGTGTACTAAAACAAGTCCATATGTGATTAAACATGCTCAATTTAATGCGCAATATATAGATTCGGGAACCCGATTCACTATTAACAACTTGTTTATTAACATGCATATTACTAGTATATATGGCTTGTTTATTAGTAGGCTACTTAGAAAATGGATAGTTAAGGTCCTTGATTCTGATTGGTCTGGTCTGGTTCGAAGCTGTTGTAAAATACTCTACAAATATATTTGTTTTTGTCTGTTTGTTGCTCGGCAACCACTGTGTTCCAACCACAACCGCTTCTTAGGGACTACATTATTTGGCGGAAGAACAATGTTTTTATTAACATCATTACACTTTATTTGCTCAGTTTTATTTTGTGAAACCTTACTGCATTTTATAAACCACACGAAGCCATGGTTTACAGTGAATTTATAACAACTAAGGGGCCTAGTTAGCCAGCACGGCTCTTGGGACAAATTGCCTTATTTTATAAAGCACATATTAATCAAGATCTTTTAACCTGATGAGTTAACTGAGGCAAAACTCTGAGTTAATAAAAAGATTATTTCCCGTGATTTCCCACTGATTTTTAACAAGATACATGTTTTCTAAGATAATCTTTGAGCTCACCGTTTTTCAAGTGATCTCCATCTTTAGAGACAGCATTCTCTGGGTCAGAGTAGTAAAGCAGGTCATCCTCCACAGACCCATCTTCTTCTTTCAAGATCTCTTTCTTCTCTGTCTCCTCGGAGTCCGTCTCAAGCCCATTTTCAAACACCCCTGTCAAATAACGGAGAAACAAGCACACAGCATTAGCACTTCAGAAGATTCGAAAGTGAATTCATCTTTGTCTTCACTCTTGCAAAAAAAGAAGGACGCTTTCATACCCTTTTAAAAAGAGTACTGTATCAAAATAATATACTTAAATGTGTACTAAATGTATTAGTTTCAAACACTTAAGATCAAAACATTTATTAAAAGCTTACATTTATATTAAATATTAATATATATTATATAAATATTAATGCATATATTCAAGTTTCTGATCCACTTAAGTAGGACATTTAAGTTTCTGACCCACTTAAGTAGGACATTTGATAATTACTTCTATTGAAGTAAGAGCACTTAAGTGGCATTTTAATGCATTAGAATTATATTATCTGCAAGTAGAGTTAAAAAAAAGTGCATATAAGATTTTGTGTACATTTAATACAATCAAGTGCATTCTTCTTTTTTACAAGGGCATTGTTGAGGCAGGTAATCGGGCAGCTATATAAAATATTAAAACTGACAAGATTTTATCATTTTTGAAAGTTGTGAATGTAAGAAAACGTGCAAAGGTGATTTGGGGGATGCTTATACATGGCACAAATGAAAGTAAACTTGATGTTTAAAGAAGTAAAAGCACATCAACAAGCCATGTAACATCTTGCCCGTCAAAGACGTCATATACCGCCATGCACCTCACAAACTATAACAGTATATCTGTTTTGTAATGTGCCTGTACCTTTCAAAACTATAAATGAACTCAACTGCAAAGTGTTCGAGCACAGCCAACACAGGAACAGATCCAAAGCCTAAGGTTACGTCTGCTCCGAGATAACTTGTTCACGCAAGCAGCAGCACTGAAGGTAGACATAGCACACTTTCTTATTAATTTGCCTTATCAGTGGGTACAATGTTGATTTTTCATTTGCTTGCCATGCCTTTGGGTGGTACACCCGTGCAATCACAAAGTTCATTTTTCTCTGTTTGATTAATTTCTTTCCTCTGTCAAAAAAAAAAGACATTGGCTACATTCTATCAAGAGTCCTTTTCCTTTCCAGCTGTACATGTACTTTGATATTTGCATATTAATGTCTTTTTCTTCAGGGGGCATGGAGGAATAGCACCCACCTGAACGAAATTAAACAGACGTGTTTCACCTTTGATATTAAAAATATTCTACTTTTTATGTTTACAGGGCTGAAAACTGTAAGGATGGATGCACATTCAGTGCATAACCGTCTACGAAAGTGAACCAAATCTGACAAAACCTTTCTATAGAGATCAATTAATAAATCAAACGTGGTTTTAACGCTACAGATAGCTAAAAGTCTTGATTTGGATGAGGTATGATGTGTGTTGGTGTGATCTGGGTGAGTAAACTCTTTCTTTTCATTAGCTTTATGAATGGGCTCTTTGTAGGAGTGCAGCGGTGACCGTGTGCTTGAAAGGAATGGAGACACAGACGCAGTGAGAGCAAGGTCAGAGTTGGATCCACATTTGATCTTGTAGCAAAAACAGAAATGTCCAGACCACAGCTAATGACAATGTTACTCCTCCACAGCTCAGCAGACTTGTTGAAGCTCTTGCTTGAGTATAAATTTTGGTATAAACACATTTCATTCCTAGTATAAATGATTGTAGATGGCAGCTCAGATTATTTAGTCTTGGAACAACTTCAGAGAAATGAAATGTTTGAGTCCATGTTGAAATCCTTTGATTGCTAACTTTAGTATCTTGGCAAATCCTTAGCAGAGCTCTACGATAAACGCTAGATACTAAATACACTGTTAACCCTTTGTTGTTACTGTAATGTGCAGTGCATCATGGGTAGTTTCAATGACCTTGCTTAAAAATTACAGTATCTTTACATTAATTGATCCCTTCAACTTCTGTAAAGAGTATGTTACTTTAATTGTAATTGTAGATAAATCTGCAAAACTCATAACATCTACATTTTAATTTGTAACAAATTATTAGGGTTTTACAAATTTTTTCTACTTCAAAATGTCTTGCTTAATTCAGTGTTTTTTCTTTATCATTGTGAAATTTACTAGCAATTTCTGTGTGAAAACCGTTTTTTTCACTTTTTTCAGTGATTAATAGATATTAATAGAAACTAAAGACATTTTGATTAATGCTGTCAAACAATTGCATCCAAAATAAAAGTTTTCGTTTACATAATATGTGTGTGTTCCATGTATATCTGTGCATATATAAATACAAATATTTACATGTATTTACATATATATATATATATATATATATATATATATATATTATTCCATATAATTGAATTAATA
>JAUMHE010000072.1:2668509-2690027 GCA_032359235.1 Enteromius mattozi
TTTTGCTTTCTTGTTTTTCTTATTAAATGTCTCACCTTGAACCTGAATTCCTGCCTTCGTGTCCTGCCTGCCCAGTCGGAAGCGAGAGCGCGAGTTTTACGAGCCTTCATCCGTGACAATATGTTTTATTAAGGGTAGTGTTTGTGTAATTACTGTGTTTTTGCTTTTTAGCACTTAAAGCCAAGCATATAAAATTCTCTTTACAAAAGCATCTCAGTCATACATCTTTCTTTGCTCTGTGATGTTTGTGGAGAGTGAAAAACCATGCATGACTAATCTGAGATACAATAGAAACTTTTTTCGTTTCACATACAGAAGCCCATTACCATGTTCCCATAATCCACACACACACACACACACATGCTCAGTGTTTCCCACGAACAGCCTTTGTGCTGCTGTATCTTTAAATGAGATTAGATGAATGATTACACAGGCTGGAAACATGAATAACATTCAGACCTCATCCTACAATACACTCTGTTATCCCAGAAGTGGTGTTTAAGGAGGAGTGGTATTTAACAATGGCTCATATGAGAGCTGACATCTGGACAGAGAAACTGACTGCAATGACCTACAACATCCTTGTCTAAAAAAAAAAAACGATCTACTGACTCTAAAGATCTGACTTATCTGCTCACAATCACCAAAAGCCAACAAGAAATCAATCCACCATAAAATAATCAATTACATTTATCAGAACAAACTCTCCATTATCCAGACATTTAGACTCTTATAAAGGTGCTTCATGATGCCATAGATAGGCCTTTTTGTTTAAATGGTTCCATAAAGAACCTTTAATAACTGAAGAACCTTTCTGTTTCCCAAAAGCTTCTCTATGGTGAAGAACATTCTTCAGATCATAAAAAAAATAAGAAAGAGATAGTTCTTTAAAGAAGCTTTGACTGAATGCTTTTTTGTGGAACCAAAAATGGTTCTTCTCTGGCATCACTGTGAAGAATATTTCAAAGCACCTTTATTTAAAAGAGTGTACTCTACTGAATTGTATATTTACATTACAAAGCATTTCATACAACAAAATGAAATTTTGAGAAAATGGCCTTTAAAATTATGTACTGCAATTAAAAATCTATTGACACAAATAGATTAACTGCTATGAAAGAAACACTTATCAGTGTCTTTATGGTGTTTTCTTTTCACTGGTCAAAAAAAAACAAAAAAAAACACAAAAGCCCAAAATCTCAAACTTGACAGGTGCATGAATAAACTCCTCACTGTCTGTCAGAATCAACTGAGATATTAAAGAGATCTCCTGTTTTCTTTTTCTGTTCCGCGATCCTCATATTCTTGGCAAAGAAAGCCTTTCCAAACAAGCAAAACACTGTATCATTTTCTGACAAATCCCTGATATAAACAGAAACTAATAATTAAGCTTTACAGTGTTCCAGTATCCTGGAAGCGCGAAGGTAATTAAAGAACTTAAAGGCTGTCATTTGATATCAACAGCTTTGCAGACTCAACCCCAAAAGCACTTTGAATTATGAACTTTTAAGCGCAGTTCGCAAAAGATGCTTGCACAAACTTCAGCTATCACCTATTAGTGCCCCGGATTTGTGCCATTAGCGATTTTCCACTCCACATTTAAAAGCGTGCCATCACATTTGCTGTGGAGGTGCTGAAGTTAAAATTAGACCGCCAAGCTCTCTAATCCCAACAAACACCGTTTACTGAGGCTCCAGCAGCACTGTACAAGCACACAAATCTGGCTTTTCACATTACTTATTTATGAAGCATTTTATAAGACAACGTCTCATCTTTAGCGTCTTTGTTTAGATTAGACACTGATTAAAAAACTGCATCCAACAAGCAACAGTTCTGAGCTCCTCTGCTCTTCTGTTTGTATGTTTCTATCTCTTTAACTGCGTAAGTGATATTTCAGCCACATGACAATCTCAAAATCTCAACTCCAGACCAAGTAGCATATGAACTCTTAACATTTACATTTACATTTATTCATTTAGCAGACGCTTTTATCCAAAGCGACTTACAGGTGGGGACTCAATCACTGAGGGAAGATAATCCTCATTTCCACAGCTAAACAATGTGCTTCGAGGCATTTATCAATCTGCAAATGAAAGTAAAATTACAGATTCAAATGGGTTTGATCATACATTTCTGATACATGATTTACTGTATGTAGACAACAAATCTATTCCTCTTTCACTGAGTCAACTACAGAATGAGAATATTCAACAACAAAGTTCTTTGATTTCTGAAATATAATAGTATAAGGATGAGCTGACGAAGCGGAGGGTGGCCAGTGACTGGTATATAAATGATATATCACACACTTGATTTAAATATAGTAAAAACATATGCATAACGAACACTGCTTGTTGTTGTTGTTTTAAATCCCAAATATCTCTGGAGATCTCAGTGATGTGAAAATAAATGTTGGCTTCCAACAGATTGGTTAAACACTTTTTTGCTGATGCTAATCATATAAAATCTGAAATATCACCCAATATGTTTGCTCGGAGATCAGTTGACCACTACTTTTTTACGACAATACGTTAGAGTGTAGTTATGCAGAAACAGAAGTATCACAAAGCTAAATAAGCTAAATAAATTGTTGTTTTAATGTTTTATTTACGATACCCTTGTTGTCTGATTCCATTGCTGATTTGACATAACAGTTTTGACCACTTCTGTCTTTTTCCATTGAAGATGTACTAGACTATTGACGACACACCCAAGGGCGCTACCAAGATGGCCGCCAAGTGCAATGACATATCTTAAAGGGACACTGATGGTCTGACTGGAAGGACAAGCTCTTTAACAAATCTTCAGCACAAACACTTTAATTGAGCCGTCTTTTTGTTCCCATTGAAAACAAGCACCAGTTTGTGCATCTGACAACAGTTATTGATTTAACATCATTGAACTCTAAAGGCTCAATGAAGGTGAGGAGAATAAAAGTGGCGTGTTCCCCGAGAGCCGCTGGACCTCACTGATAGGACATCTAGCACAGCAGGGGCATCAATGATTAAGGCTCGTCAAATAAACATCTCGCTTATCTTGTTTTTGCCATTGATTCTGTCGGCCTCTTTTAGAGCTACTGGTCCCAGAGCTGGCCTACAGACGCGCTTTAAAGACAGTCTTTTGTACATTTGTATTATAGTGCTTTTTTGTTTGGGTATATTTTGTGTTGGTTGACTGATATGGATGCTTCACAAACTGCTGATGCCAAAATATGTACAATTATGCATATTATGCATAAAAAAAGAGTTTAAGATAACTCAAAAATCAAGGTTTTTTATTGTTATCATGTAGTTTGATTGAGATTAATTACAATTCACAATTAGTAAACATGATTTTTTTTTTTTTTTTTTATTGTAAGCTGTAATCTGTTTTTGCAAATTAATTCTTCATATGTACGATTATACTTTTATTCGACAACTATGCATTAAATTGATCAAAACACATGACCATAAAGACATTTATGACTTTAGAAATGATTCTGTTTCTAATAAATGCTGTTCTTTTGAGCTTTCTACTCATCAAATATTCCTGGGAACTACATTTTCCTCAGAAATATGAAGCAGCAATATTGTTAATAATAATAAATGTTTCTTAAGCAGCAAATCAGCATATTAGACTGATTTCTAAAGGATCATATCCATTGAAAACTGGAGTAATGATGCTGAAAATCAGCTTTGATCACAGGAACACATTATTTCTTACAGTATTACAATAATATTTATTATTTTAAATTGTAATAATATTTGAAAACATTACTGTTTTTACTGTACATCAAATTTTGATCAAATAAATATTAGATTTTATATAAGATCTGTCTGTCTATCAATCTATCTATTTGTGTGTTGTGTGTGCTTGTGTATCCTTCTTTCAATATTATTTTGTCCATATTTTTTAAGATTTTAGTAAATGTAACTATTTATTTGTGTTTTATCATTCTGCATTTGTACTATTTTTTACAACAATAAAGGCTGTGCATCACAATAACTTTACCACAGCTATCTCTTACCTTTACTGCAATGCACAGCCTCTCGTGACTCTAGTGCTTTACACTAGAATACAGGCGTAATAATGAGCGAGTTGTGGAAGTGTTGTGTGTAACAAACAAAGACAAACAGTAGCTGCATTCCTAAAGAGATGGGACGTCTCCCGTGCAGCGTTCCTGGAGAAGGGTTCCTGTCCTCCTCCTCCTCCTCCTGCAGCCTGTGAGCCACAGCACTTCATAGCTCATTAGTGCTGAACAGATGCTGGGGAGAAAGTTGGCACGCAATAAGCCCTCTCTTCATATTGCACTGATCTGTGAGAGATAGCTTGCGACTGAGGGATGCCTCATGCTGACAGTTGGCAGATGAAGTTAATCAAAACGGATTAAAAAAAGAATAAAGGAGAGGCAACAAATCTGACATCCTTGATAGGGTATAATAATGAAATAAATTATCATATTCTGACAGCACAAAGTTAGCAGCGACAACCACGAATGACAGCCTCCAAATAAATAATTGAAGTGTTATGAACAATGAGAGCAAGAGAAATACTTTTGACAGCTCACTGCTGCATAAGCTGAAACTAGTGGCAAAACTTCATTAGCAGTTACACCATATTGAAACTAAAGCATATAACAGTGTATACAGTGGTCATAAACAGTATTTGAACACTAAAAACATGCCAATATTATTGAAATATATGTCAAACTATCAATATCTGCACACAAATGATGCTAGAGTGAACTAAATTCACTCTTCTTCATTTTTGCAGTGTCTTATTTATAATAATTCATTGTGAATGCATGAAGTCAATTCCTCACAGAAGAACCACAGGTGTGTCACATTAAGTGTGTGTGTGTGTGTGTGCATGTTTATGTGGTTTATGAGGACACATATTTGTATAATGACATGGGTATGACATAGGTATTACAATATGAAGGTGATTTATGAGGACATTTTCAGTGTCTCCGTAATTCAGAAGGCTTAAAAACCATACTAAATGGTGTTGGTTTTTGTTTTGAAAATCTAAAAATGCACATAGTTTCCTGTAAGGGGTAGGTTTAGGTGTAGGGCAATACCACATACAGTCTGTAGAGTATAAAAACCATTACACCTATGGAATGTCCCCATAAATCACAAAAACCAACAAGTGTATATATATATATATACACACACACACACACAACACACAGTAGTTAGCATTTGAAGATCAAAAAAGTGGATCAATCAAGCAAAGTTGTACTAATACAAGAATTTAGAATTTATGTTTTAGGACAACTTTTATGAAAGGTTTTGACCCACTTCAAATGTTGACTATATATAGTATATATATATATATATATATATATATAAACACTTAAAAACATGCTCAGAAAACAAATTCTAAAAGTCTTTTTACCTGAGACGAAAAGTTTCAAAAGCTGTCACCGGGGCAGTACCTTTTCAAAACCTAACACCTTTGCAACTTATTTATACTCAAAGGCTGTAAATTAGTACAATTAATGCTCATATTAGCATCTAAGGTGTGCTTGTGAGTTCCTAAATAGTACAATTCCTAAATGTACCTTTTGCCACAGCTTTTGCACCTTTGTATCAGAAATTATTTACCGTTTTAAAAATCCACAGACAGCAAACATGTCCTCAACATAACAATGAATTACATTCCATCTTATGACAAAAATAGCTGATCGACAACTCATACCACTCTTGCTGTCATTTACTTGGTGATCCCGCCTTGCACCAACCAATAATTTGCCCAAATGTACACGCGATGGGCCGTGCAGGTGATAAGAGGTTGAGATGAACAGCTGGCAGCAGCCTGTGCTGGAGATGCTGAGCTGATAGCACTGACGTCTACTCTCCCACCAAGACGCCTTGGCCATCCAATCTCCCTCACCATCAAACTCTTATTATAATAAACCCCTAAACACCAGCCGAGGGGGGAGGGGAAAAAAAGATGACCCAAAATGCCCTTTTATCTCTCCATAAGGAGAGAGACAGATCCTTCAATGGGGCTAAAATAGTGGGAGAAGAGAAAATACATAATTTATCACCATATTATCGGAATATCCAGGCGGGCTAATAAAGAGAGCACAGACTGACTATTCCTTGTCTTATCATGCGAAGTGGAGGATGGGGGAGGGATTATCAGGCTGGAACAGACTGCCGGCCTGGAATTCTAATGGTAATAATGGGGTCTCTGATGGTATATCTTCCCCAGCTTATCAAGCCCATTATCTGCCCTTATCACCACAGTCATCGGGGCAAATTAATGGAGCTCTTTCAGTGCTCTCGCTTTATCTGCCTCACAGAGGGCACACCAGAGAATGGAATAGGCAAAATATGAAAATCCAGGGTGAATCGCCAGGGTTCAGATAACAGGGCAAACTCTGTTCAATTGAGAACAAAATGTAACCATAAGAAAAAAAAAAGAAGAGAGAGGAGTGTTTCTACCTATAACAACCTCTTTGTCCTTTGCTGTGAAGCAGGTGGCTGGCTCTTTACAGGTGCTCTAGCCTACAGTCATTTCAAGAAGTCTCTGCTGTGTGCTAGTGTTTCAAATCGCTCCTGAAATATGTGGGACACGTCTGCAGATTGAGATATCACTACAACTGCCTTCTGTATAATGCAGACCTTGAAAAGCAGAAAACAGACATGATGAGAGCTGATATGCCCGGACTGCTAAGCAAACAGTTTCATCACTTGCAGAAACTCCAGCGCAATATGCCAAGGCTGAGAATAAACAAGGCGTTTTGAAGAGCTGTCCTTGTGCTGCATTTAAAAAAATATATAAAATTCACACAGTGTGGACCAAAGCACTTCTCTGCAGTTCTGAGATGAGTAAACAGATACTTGCAGATGTTTTGCAATGTCTGCACTATTCCAAAAAATGTTTACAGGTTAAAAACCCATTTTACATTTCTAGCATAAAAGAAAAAAAAGTTACTGATTGAATAAAAAAAATCATTAATTGTAGTTAATTAGTTCTTTAAAAATATATATGCTATATTTCTTAGTTTATTCAAAGCACTGCGTTAAAAGTCGCAAAAACCATAATGGACATACTTCTGCTAAATTGCATGCAACCATTCAGACAAATTAAGAGTTTACAACTTTCCAAAGATTTTAATTCTGTCATTTCTATTTTTATATATCAAATAAAAGAAGAATAGCAGTTAATGATGTCTGATGAAGGCTGATAAACGCATCAAATATAAAAAATAAACGATCCACATCTGACTGATCAGCAATCGGTGTATAGCCCACAAAATATTAAACTGAAACATCAATTTAAGCTGAACCTATAACTACTAAAAACTATAAAACTACTATAAACAACCTGTGCTGCCATCTGAAACAATGCACGAGTAAAATCCGCGTTGGCAAACTCACGTTTGAATTGCTTGGGGTTGCTCTGTTTCCTCCGGGACATTCCTGCTCCGCGCGCTGGACTCGAGATTAAAAAACGATACCGCGATTCATCCAAACCCAGATAAACGCGCTGTGTGTAAGACTCGGGTGTCCGTCTGATTCCAGGTCTGGTCGTGTAGAGAGTTAAGTTGTGCTGTGATCCGGGCGCACACTGACAGCGCAGATGAGCGTGTGTTGCGCTTTTGTTGCAGGAGGTTTGAGCGCAGCGGTGCGCCGTAGAGCTGCAGCAGCTCACACACACTCCACACACACATTCACTGCACTCCAGTACTCACGAGTGCTCTGTGCCCTCGGGATGTCCAGCCACGGTGAAATATATGTAACTTCCCGGATTAGTAGGAGTTTTGTTTTTATTTGTTTGCTTGTCACCCAGTGCAGTCTTGCCCTTTTAATTACAACCAGCGTTTATTGTTTTGTTTATAATAGTAGCTGGAAATATTAAATACAGAGCAACTTAAATTAAACGGATAATATACTGTGGCTGTGGCATCCTTTTTTTTTTCACTGTATACAGAATTTGCATGGTTTGCACTTGGTTTGTCTTCCCATGAGTCTATGTAATGCCAAATACTGCTGCTATAGACTCATCCGTAGGGTCCTGCAAAGCGTATTTGGTACATGAAAGGAAAACTGGGATTTGTGCGACCCCATAACTACAATAGGCTACCACCTGCTTAATGGACCCTTTTCACAAGACTGTGATGACGCGTTTAACGGTCAACAGCATCGTAAATCCTTAAAAGTTTTTCTTATTTGTATTTTTTTTTTAATGAATGCACATTTATAACACCATTCTTTGTATTATATTACCTTTGCATCAAATTACAAAAAGATCTCTCTCTATTTTCTTTCTTTTTATTGGAAGTCATGAAAACACTATCGTGGAGTTTTTCTTTCGCTATTTGACAAACGGGAATGCAAAAATATATATATTTGTGGTCCCATCCCATTCACTGCGATCCAAGTTTTCCTCAAATATGACGACTTCCGCTGCGGAGAAACCCGGAAACGTGAAAAGGGTCCATTTAGTGTGACAATGAACAGCAACCATCACTTTCATCCTGTCCTTGTTTATCAGATTACAAAGAAATAAAACTATTTTACATAAAATATGAACATTTTATTTCTGAGCTGACGGCTTGCTGAATTACACGTGCAATATATTGCACTGTACATCCTGTTTGGCCAAAATAGGCTGTTTGCAGAGTTTACTGCACAATGTGCAAGTGTTCCATTCTAAATGTGTCACTATTTTGACCTGATTTTGATGCATTCTGATTCAGAAAGGGTAAAAAAAAAAAAATCAGTAACGTCAATGACTCCAGTTTAACAATTAGTCATATACTTTTAAAGAGCATCTTTGCCTTTTTAGCCATCAGGACATGCAGTAATGAACAGCAGGATAAGGAAGATATAGGGAGAAATGGAAATTGAAACAGGAACATGACAGAAGCCAGATTCAAATTTTTGAGCATGTTGTGCCAACCACTGCATCACTTCAGCTGCAACATGCAGCTTTGGCTTCAACCTTTGTATTTATACAGATCCAACACATGATGAGAACCAATGATGCTGCTCAGAAAATCATGTGTAATGACACTGAATTCATAATCATAAATAAAGAAAGCTATTTTATTTGTTCACGTGCCCAGTCATTTTAAGACTAAAACATTCCAGGAGGGAAAATATTAATTTGTTATTCTGTATAAGATGGACATATTTCCAGAATAAGCACACTGCTTTATATCAGGTTTTTTTTCAATATCCATAAATATAATGTGCATTTCCTATCTCTCCAAAATGATCCAATAGTGAGTTTTCACAGAAGTACCAATAACCAAATTTGGTTCCACAAAGAACCTTTCAGCTAACATTTCTTTAAAGATATATATATATATATATATATATATATATATATATCTTTAAGCTGCTATACGTTCTCAGAACAAAAAAGATACGAAATCTGTCACTGTGCATAGAGGTACTTTTTCAAAAGGTAGGAATAAGTACTATTAATATACACTTTAAGAGGCGACACTGCAGGCAAAAACCCTGTTTTTTCATGCACCTGGCAAATTTAAGATTTCTGGCTTTTTGATTTTTCATAAAGTATTTTTTCAGACTAGTGGAAAGAAAACATCCAAAAGACACTGTTAAGTGTTTGTTTTATAGCACTTTATCTATTTGTGTTAATAGATTTCAATTGCAGTACGTAGTTGTAAAGGTCGTTTTCTCAAAAAGTGTTTTACTCCTACACTGAGTCATATATCTCATATATCTCGTATATCTCCACTTCAGCAGTAATTACTTTACATTTTTATTCATGTCTATATCCTGAAAGTTTTTACAGAGGGATTTGTTCATATATAATTTGCTTGATTTTTGAAAATTTTAGAAAACTTGTAATACAAAAAAAGTTTTGCAATTATCAATGTAATCAATCAGCTAGGTAAGTAAGGTTTTTTACCCTTTTCACCTGCAGTGTCTCGCCTAAAGTAAACCCTTAAGATACTTACATGCACCCTTGAGGTACAAATATGTACCTTTTGAAAGAGTACAGTCCCAGTGACAGTTTTATATGTACTTTTATATTAATGTGCAATGATGCAGGTATAACAATATCTGTTGTAAAACATTACACAATAAGTGATGATGATAAAAAGTGAAACTTTTGTGTAATGGGAAAGTTATAAATATTCTTCAAGGAATCATTGATGCCAATACGGAACCCTTTTTTAAAGAGTGTATACACGCTATTCATCCATAGCCAGGAGACTCATTTCTTTAAATCCAAATGGAAGAAAAGTGTGTCACCAAAACAGTCCCATGCAGTAATTTGATGCATTTTTTAGGCTACAGATGCTGAGATTTAGCAGGTTGGGAATCATGTCTTCAATCTAAGGCTCAACTAAAGGATTTGCCCCTCTCTTTTTATGGGAGATATCAATAGAGAATTGAGTTCCATTGAGACGCGGGAGCGAGCATGATAAGGGCGGGGGCGCGCCAGAGATGGATTAATTATGAGCGAGCATAGAAAGCAGGCTTATCATCACTTAGCACAGGAGACAGGCTCACACGATCACAGAGCACGGATAAGACGGGAACAATGCCATGCTACCTTACAAGCCATCGCCTTACTTTTTTATAATTAAAAACTAACATGCAATTATGCCGTATCTTGCTCAGCCGAGAGGGCAATGTAAATAACTGTGCTGTAAAATTATGGCAGGGGAAAGACAGTCTATATAAAACACAGAGGACGGAATGACCTCTATGAAACACAAGATACGGGTGAAAGTGCATCACAGACACTTAACTCCTAAAACTAAAGCTTCTTCAGTGGCTTTTTCAATAGGCTCCTGTCAAGAAGCATCAGTCACTCTACAAGATGTTTTTGAGTTGCTATAGAGTTCTTTAGAGGTTTTTCTTTTTATTATTTTAATGTTATATTCTTCAGATCAAACCATTTCTGGATTATTTAAAGCACAAACACAAATGATTTTAAAGAAACCTGCTTTAAAACATTGTTAGTTGTGTATTTTTTTGTGCTTAAATGTGCCCTTGATTAATTTTAAGTGTAATTGTTATTCAATATTTAACATTAATATATTTTAAACATACTAGTTGCAGCTTCATATACAAATGTGTAATATATTTGAAAACATAACCTACAAGTTTCAATAGAAATTACACTAAAGAATATTCCAATTTCTTACAAATGCTTGTCATTCAACAGTTTATTTTAACCATATTTCAGAAATAATGATTAAAAAAAAATTATAAATCATAAAGATTATTATTAGAATTATAAGAATTTAATATTAATTAATACATTTTATTTTAACACACAATTAAGTGTCCAAAGACAATATATTCATTCACAGTTATGTACGGTGTATAACTTTAAAGTACTATCTGTGTAATACGTTTTCTTTTACATTAGGCATTGCTGGAATGTCTTGTTCTCAATAAACTTCAGTATAACACTTCTCTTGTTTTGCTTTATGTTCTAAATAAAGGCTCTGAGTTGTTCATCTAATCTTGTCAAATGCAACAGCTGCATATTTCAGCGCCATGACAGTTCAGCTCCACCTTTATTTATATAAAGAACAAATTCATTATTAAGTGGTCCAAGGAGACTTTAACATTCGAGCTGAAGCACTTTATTTTCAGCAGCAAACCAGATCTGTTAACTTTCATTATATTCAGGGATTTATGAGCAGGTAGGAACCTGTATTTCCTTTCGGCTTTGTTACAAGAGTTAAAGTGCTGGAAGTCTTTGATGCATTAATGGTATAGGGCTATTTTTAAGATTTTGAAAGACTAGAAATAGAGGTGTTTGGTGCATCACCAATTTCACTAGCCATTTATGTTGTCACAAAAAGGAGAACATAAGGGTCAAAGTTAATAATTCATGATGGTTTGGATGTAACCACATCCTAAATGGTTAAAATGGCTCTTAACTATCTGACCAAGAAGTCTCAAGAGATCTTTCTCAAGGAGCTAGAGGCAGACACAGTTCTGACTTCTGTCATCCGTTTTTTCCCCGCATGCATCTCCATGCATTTTTCCCCGTCTCTCTGAGAAGATTGACTCGAGCAGGCACAATTAAGGCATAATTCATCCAGTTACTTTATCTGGCTTGTCTGAAGCCCTCAACTCCTTGCACCTAGCTTCCATCACCTTCACATTTCTGTAGACCATTAAAAGGATATCTGATAGAATTATAGTGTGAAATGGGGTAGGGTGAAGCCTGCGTAATGGGTTTTGCATATGTTTTCGCCTCTGGCGTGAGATATATTTGAAGTTCATTTTTAGTTCATTTGATAAAATAAATTGGCACAACATCATCCCCGCCAACCTTTTAACCACCTGTGTGCTATCCATAAAGAGAAAAAAATGCATCTAAAACGGCCAAATCTGGCTAAAATAACTCAAATCCTGCAAGTCTGCTTTAACTCCCCCTAAAAAACAAAGTAGAAGATTATATTTACAGTAAGGCAAGCGCATTTAGTTTGATGTATTTGTCTCTATTGCTCCAACATTGTCTGCAAGGGATATTTGGTAGACAATGTTATCCTTTCCTTCAAATTGAAGGCATATTATGTGAACATATGGGTCTTTGGTGATAAGCCGCGAATGGCAAAAGCTGCTTCCTACTACCTCTGATGTTTACTTCTGTGGTCTTACCACATTTACTCAGTGCAGGGGGTGTTGGGAAACTCTAAAGGCTTGATTCAATTAAACAGGAAACAGATGCGCCGGCAGTACGTGGAGGTCGGGAAAGCGATGCGGTGCAAACATGGAGAACGCAACACAACGCGCGTGAGAGGAAGAGGAAGCGCGAGCGGTCCTGACTGGTGAATGTCTAGTCAGGTGATGTCACAGTTATCTCGAAAAACAAATGAAATTGTCATTACACGGTTCGTAGAGACGCGCGTGTCGACGGGGGCTGCGAATCTCGCCCGGTCCGCTTATGTTTGCTGGATTAATAACTTCATTTAAAGGCTTCAGGCGGGAGGAAAGTTAACGGTGACAGTGGCCCAGGTTTTGCGCACCCTCAACGAGCCATGAAATTACTGCATGCCTGCTGATGGAAACGGAAGGAGCAAGTCCTTGGGGCCCCAAATCGGTGGCTGTCACACATGTACACGGACACATACACACGCTGTGGTCCTATCGCACATCGCTGATTCATGAGGAAAAAAAGTGTCGCTTGTTGCAATCTTGGATACTAAATGGCGCTGCATGCTCTGAATCATTTTTGAAGTGAATATTATTTTTGGTAAAGAACTATCACAAATGACATCTCTTAAATATTTCAGTTGTTTCTATTTAACAACAATGAGATTCAAAGGAGAAGATCTCAGTTACACCTGAGAAAACGTCTCCAAAAGTCTGCAATGAAAAGATTTCAACATGAAGTAAAACATTCCTCATATTTGTTTAATGACCATTCAAGACTGAGCTGTGCTAACAACATGCATTTTATAGCATATACACTGAAATTTTGGGGTTGAAAAGATTATTAAAGTTTTTAAGTCTCTTATTGTCACCAAGGCTGCATTCATTTAATTTAAAATACAGTAAAAACAGTAATAATGTGAAATATTATTACAAATTCAAATAACTGTTTTCTATTGTAACATAAATGTAATATATGCAGCGGAATTTTCAGCATCATTACTCCAATCTTCAGTGTCACATGATTCTTCACAAATCACTCTAATGCCAACACACTCTCACAACAAATTCGTACCTAAAGTGTTACTATATCAACACTAACAGACACTAAACACCATAACCATAGTATATTTTACGGTAAAACACAATTTTACCTTTTTTTTTTCTTTCTTTCTTTTTTTTACAGTGTTAGATAAGTCTTTTGAATGAGGAAAGAACTACATTTCATCTATATTTTTTAACCCTCATAACAAATCATATGTTTCTCCTAGACAATGTGTTTAAATTGAAATCAGGACTTCTGTCTCTTGTCTCCCAAAAAAGTCATATCACGTTTCCTATAGAAATTCAGAAGATAACTTGATCAATTCTTATTAAATTATTTCAAGACTGATTCATATAAGGCATGGAAGAACATTAATATACTTTATGATACATGTATTAATCTACATCAGATTAAATGCGTGCTCTAATAAGTCTCAACCTCTGAGCTTTACCATTTTTCTGTGTTGTGCAAATGTCGCAGGCATTTCCTCTATGTATAAACAAACAGCAAGATGCAATGTACCATCACATTTAGACTGAAACACTAACACTAAATGAGATTTTACTGACTGACCGCAGAGGGAGCGAAGCGTCAGGCTCGTCATTATTGAGACATCACCTTAACATCCTTTTGATAACTTTTATATTTCACTAGCTGTTAATGAGAAATAATTAATTGTGTAAATGCTACTCCAAAAAGCGTTAATAACACTCTCTCTTCAGGTCAAATCCAGAGGGGTTTCTGTATGCCTGTAAATGAGAGCTTAATTAATTTAGGCCCTGCCTTAAGAATTGATATGAATTGTTAACACTGTATGTGGCCTCATTAATATGCGTCCCTATGGGGCTGGACTGCTAATCATCACACATACTAACCACCTGACGGAGTCTGTGTGTGCGGCTGGCCCTCGCACAGGCACCCTGACATTAGGTAATTAATCATTAAGAGAACAACACCTCTGCTTATAACAGTCGCACAGAGCAAATTCAGCCCCTGTCACGCCGTGCGGGAATATTGTGTTACACATCTTGAAACTCAGAGTCTATGTAATTAGGCATTTTAACAGCTGTTCTGCGTGCTTTTAATGTTTACATAATATATATTCATGTATATTACATAATAAAATTCAGAGAATGATCTTTAATGTAGAAAAATCTACTGTAAACCTATTATATCTATTATAAATGCAAAAACATTTTAAGTAAACTATAAATATACATAAACAAAACAATAAAGTACAATATGTGTGTGTATACTGTGTCTCTTTTTATGTAACCTATATATAAATATAAACACATACATAAATTTAAGAAAAATGTGTTTTTATATATAAATATATATATATATGTGTGTGTGTGTGTGTATACATGTAAATGTTTTCAAAATATATACTGTATGTGTGTGTATTTATGTACACATAATAAATATACACAGTATATATTTTGTAAACAAAAACTTTTATTTTGGATGTGATTAATTGTGATTAATTGTTTAATAGCGTTTTATTTAACTACATAATAAAGCATAATAAAAATATTAAGAAAATTTAATTCATTATGATTATCCATCAAGTACCATTTTTGTACAAACAAGTAGTCTTAGACATAGAAAAAAGTTGGTTTCTTTGGAAGATGTGCATTCAAAGATATAAGTCTGGATTGACCAATTAGCATCCAGGACAGAAACTTTATGTTTTATAATTAAACTTGAATAAGTCTTAACTTAAGTGCTCGCAGTGTTGGATTAAATGCCACGAAATCCATCAGTACATTCCCTTACCTGATTTGATCCAGGTTCATTTTATTATGAATAAAATTCAGCAAATTTTGCAGTATCTACCAGCTGTGTTTCCATAATGTTATCTGATTTTTGCAAAATAGATCAAATATACTTTATGTAATTTTTAGTTATTATATTATATATATTATATATAATTAAATTTATTTGGTAACACTTTACAGTAAGACCTCATTAGTTAAAAATGGTTAATGCATTAACTAACAATCAGCAATACATTTATTACAGTATTTATTCATCTTTTATGTAAAATACTCTGTATGCAAATATAATTAAATGTATCAAATATCAGATATATATACAGGTCTGTGATTTTAATAGGGATGACATAAAAACAAAAGATTGTGAATTTTAGATTAAATAATTCTGCTCACATATAATTAATATCATAGATGTTGGAAATGCACATCTACTTCATAAATTATTAAATAACGGCTTAACTGTTTATGATAATTAATACATACAAAAAGTGAGACGTGCAAAACATTTTTATAAGAAAATGATTATCAAGTACACTGTAAAAAGTGGTAACCTGGTTACTTTAAAGCACAATTTTTCCCTTATTTAAGATCCAGTAAATAATATTTTAACTAGTAAATTTGGATTTTATCATTATAATAAACCAAACTAAAAAAGTAAATATTGCCATTTTGTAATATTTAGCAGAGGACACCTTAAAAAAAACTAAAAAAACAATATCAAGCACTTTGTTGATTAAAATTGGCTTCCCAGTGGGTTTACTGAAAAATAAAGCTCACTGATGCTTCCAGTCGTTCACCACAACAGCTCCTACATTGTTTCCTGACTTCCTCCTTTCTGTCATTGACATTTTCAGCTTAGATGAACTTTGGCCCATTATCGTTTCCAGCGAGACAGGTGCAGCTTAATGAATGCTCCCAGTGTTTAATTAGCTCCCGGTGGGACAGCAGACAGGATTATCAAATGAACAACTCCATAATTACTATCCGTCAAGCGCTCACTTCCTCTGTCTGAGAGCATCCTCTCCTAGCGCTGTCACCACCGTAGCATCCGGAGCATCAAAGCAGCGATGAGGGCAAGACGAGTCGTGACGGGGGGCGAGGAGAGTCCAGAGGTCTTGGCACAAAGCCCTGCTTCCTCACATAACGCCCAGCACCTGATCATTAGGGGTTTGATAATGGCACGCCACCATTACCGTTTCAATATGCAGAGACAACGTGTCAATTAGCGGCTGAGAGCTTTGAACTGAAGGCAGAGCATCAGTGTAGTGCTGGTAATTAACTTAAACAGTAATTAGGCTTCTGTCAGAGATTGTCGTGTCATAACAAAAGATAAAGACAGCTGTTAGCTGCAAGGAGACAATAGCGCTCAGAGTGTCATCTACATATACCAGCATCTCTTCTAGAGTTATGAAACATCCATCATTGTGTTGCTTCATGGTCTGTATCGTACAATGAATATCTTTATTTACTGAAAATTCAACTCTGATCATCAGACTCATTGTATTGCTCTCAAACAGCAGCTATTTAGACACTTGTTTAACGGTCATTGCACCAAAAAATGAACTCAAAAGGCATTTATCTAAAAGAAAGAAACATTGTTCAGTTCATGAATTGATATTCTGTTAAAAAAAAAAAAAAAACTATGACATATTGTGGTTGACAGACATTATTGGATGACTTTAATATTAATATGATGAACTACACTAAAGAAATGGACTGTTTTAAGAAGATCACTTATTATGGAAATATACTTTTTAAAAAGTGTAAATTTAATGTAATGTTCTTTGGACACTAAACTAAAAGTTTTTACACTTAAACTAAAATTTTTAGTTTAAATTGATATTAAATGCAATTAGTTGATCTTTAGAGCATTTTGTCATGCACTTAAGTAGAACTTAAATACATCTTTATATGTAAAACATATTTTGTCTTAAAAATATATAATATTTAGTATACTAAAACATACTTTAATGTAATTTCTGAACATTTTATGTCATGTACCCCAATATATATAATTACACATTTGTTTGACAAAGCCATAAAATTTACTACATTTAAAATATTAACTTTAAGTACTTACAGTTATTTCTTATAAAATTACCAGCAGTCAGCCAAGAATTATTTATTGTGCAAAACGTTTGATGCACTTACTGAAATTTAGGCTGGTGGTGTGATCGCAACATCATCACCCATGATGCACCCACTCAATGCAAAATTAATCAGCTGATATGGAGTCTTCATCACGTTAGGAAACAATTAGGAGAATATACAAGAAGATGGAAACCCCTAGGCCTGGTTTCACAGACAGGGTTTGAGTTAAGCCAGGATTTATCATAGTTTAGTAGGATCTTTTATGGACTTAGAAAAAAAAAAAAAAAAAGGTATGCGTCTTGAGACAAAACTGTGGCGCTTATATTTAAGATAAGTTAGTGTTTCATTCAGTTAAAACAGTCAAGACATGAATTTTAGGTTGAGAATATAGGTTTAAACTTTAATTTAATTTGCAAACAAATTTAAATTCTGTTGTAAAGAGCAATTTTTCCGTTTCAGTCCAGTTCAGTTCTTTTCCAATAGGGTCTGTGCAATCACGTTGATAATATTAGCATTTTTTTTCAACTGCTTACACACAAAATCTTTACTTGTTACATAATTTCTGAAACTTGACACTTAAACACCGGAAGCACACATCAGATCTGTAAAGCCATACACCTTGAGAGAAACCAGACTCTGTGAGGCAATGAGATTCATTAATTTGTATGTTTTTACTTTTGGGGCCATATATATATATATATATATATGAAATGTGAGCAATGACAATGCGATATGGCATTTTTAAGAAAGAACAAACAACATATTGAATGTGTCCCTTTAATTTTACCACTCACCCCTCCCCAGCTCAGTTTGTTCTTTGGTTTTGTAATTAAAAGGCCTCGAGGCATGAGAAAGCGTGTGGCTCATTGTGGTTCTGCCCTTTTTCAGTATGGCTGTGTCTTGTAGGAGATAAATGCTGAAAGGGAAAATATGGGAGCAGCTAATCTTCAAATCCGTGGCATGCGGCGAGGTGACTGTGATAGAGGGAAGGGCTGCCGTCGATCGCAGCGCTGATGAAATGGAGGGGAAGCAGATGGGGGAATCTCACAGTGTGAGGTGAAGAGAGGCCGCTCTTTCAAATCAGCAGCAAAGAGAGACATGAGGAGACGCAGAAAAACATGCAGAACACTTGATCAGCAGCGGCTCACAACCCAATCTGCAGCTCGTGGACAGCATCTGTTACAGTAATACACTTGCTATGAAAGTCTGATGGGACTGGTTTGGAATAGATATTAAAGGAGTTGATTGGGATTTCATTTTTTTACGTTAGCTAGTGTGTAATGTTGCTGTTTAAGCATAAACAATAGCTTATCTGCATATAGTTGCAGCGCTGAAAGTTAGATGCAAACAGAAATGCCTACAAAAATAACAAGTTACTTCCTGGGTCCGTTGTGTCAAGAACCCAGAAACCCCTAAAGCAGTGGTTCTGTTTTCTTCTCTCTTTTTACTTCATTCAGATCAGCTAAGCTCAAATTAACTGTTCCATTTATACACTTATTTTAACATAGCTTTTAGAAGTGTTACACATGGACGCATGTGCGGTTGCCATATATAAACCGTGTATTAACAGTTAACAGAAGCAGTGCTATTTACAGTTAACAGCCTAAAAGTATGAGATGCCAACAAACAAAAAACATTTAATTAAGAGTCATGCTTGCACAGATTCTGCGTGATCCTCTTCACTAATAATCTCTGCGTTTCACTCAGGCTCAAACTGAGAAGCAATAGACGATTTCATTATTTACAATACAACAACCAGAGCACATGCGCTGAGCTGAGGGGCGGGCCGTGTAGACACGCACTAGAGATAGTTTAGCCAATCACAACACACTCAGCCAGCTAACCAATCAGAGCTAAAAACCTAAACAGTGTGTAAACAAGTGTAAACAACATAAACAGCATATCCACGTACTGTGCTGCTGACACAGAACAGCTTACGTTGTTTACATATGTGGTACTTTCTAAAATGGTGATAAAACATTAAAAACAGTTACTCACACTTGTGTGTGACTTTATTGTTGGATCCAGTATAGCCAGCAGAGCATTATCTTTTAGTTTTTAATATTTCTGAAAATCCTGTGTGGAATTGCACCTTGTTTGTAAATGAATCTGTGATAAAATGATGTGAACAAAAGACCTAGTTCTTACTGATGCAGTAAGAATCTTCATTAAAAATAATGTTCATCTCCTTTTTACTAACACTTGGATCAGCAGCAAGACAATTTGGCAGTGCACAGCATCTTGTTGTCTTCTGCCATGTTTGGTTTCTGCGTAGATATGCATTTACCTCTCTCGTAAACACTGCATGCTTGAATCTGTGGGTGGGGCTTAACAGGCAGTCATGTAGAATTGGTGGGCGGGGCTACACAGGCAGTGATGTAGAACCAGGAGTTGATCTTCTGTGAAGGTGTTTAGCCGCACTATTACATCATAGAGTCACACATTCCATTTTGTCAGATTGGCTTCAATATAAGCTGTTTTTAGACTAACACAAACTACAAAGTTTTGAGTTCTGAATAAAGTTTGAGTACATTTCTGTGTGGCAGAGTATGGCAGTCAGTCACCATACCCTAGCCCAGTCAAATTTTTCAAACTTCATATCTCTATTTGTAACGGTCAGGCTGGATGTGCCAGCTCTTGATCTCGTCTCGCCCTTTGTATATTGTTCGCCTCTCGCCCGACTCCCGCAACGGACTCTGACTATTCTCTTGCCTTGCCTCTGATGTTCACGATTGCCGGTAACAACCCTGTCTGTCTGTTTATGCTCTGTGTTTATGAATAAACAGCTCGCACTTAAATCCGCACGCCTCCTCGCTTCTCTCTCATGACACTATTATATTTTGTATATTTATTTTAAATCATAGGGTTTTTACAGGTATTTAACCAATGAAAGCATTAAAAAGAGCTTGCCAGGAAAGCTTCATAATGCCATTGGACCCTTAAGCTGTCAGCGAAAACTTCAATCCGCCTCCATTTAGATTGATGCGCTGTGCACTCGAGACAGATCTCCGCTTGTTCACAATTCAAGGGTGAATAATTAACAGATGTTCAAATAGTACAGTTTTTTGTGTGTTTGAAGTGCAGAGAATGGTCTAAGTATTTTCTTTTTAGTTGTAGCCAGTTTTGTACATTTTACTATTCCTATAAAGTTTCATTGTTTATATCATGATATTTTGGTCAGGTTTATTACTTAATACTTAAAGGCTGTACTGTCTATTTCTGCTGCACTAGCTATAAACACGCTGAATAGAATGCACCATAAACATGTTTGAAAAAAGAATTGTAAAGAATGTTAAGCAAATCAACGAGTGAATTACCCACTGCTTTAAAATAGATATCTGTTGGACATTATTCAAGTTAAACGCTCAAAAGCAGGCACACAAACACATTTAGTAACATTAAATCTTACTGAAAATGGCTGATTAAGCAGTTTATATTCTGAAATATATTTCTAGGTTTTGTTCTGTGTGCATTAAATTACATTTGGATGGTCCTTTTCCAGACATAAATGTAAAACACTGTTAACAGAGCATCCTGTGGATCACCTTTATGAAACTGTCTGGGTCTGGAGTCAGGCATCTTCATCTGTCTTTATTTTGGTTAGCCTCAGATATCTCTGCAGTTGTTGTATGTTGTAAAAAAAAAAAAAACAGTAAATATCTATTCATTCCATGCATCCATAGCACACAACAGGCAAGCATAGGCTATATCCGCCAAAATGCAGATTTGTCACGCGACCACTTCTTACGCAAATGAGATAGGGAAAGCCATTAGTAAGATTTATTAATTTATTTACAATAATTAACCTTAAAATATATTAAAATAACTATATTATGTGCATATTTACTTTTGCACTTAATTACCAGATATTTAGTAAAATCTTTGGTTTCACTTTATTTTGATGGTCCCTTTAACGTATTCTGTTGATTATTGTCACGATTAGCCAGATGTGCCAGTCCAGTTTGGATGGCACATCAGCCCTCCCTCTGCCATGTCTGTATTTTTCCG
>JAUMHE010000072.1:2690127-2701314 GCA_032359235.1 Enteromius mattozi
ATTCTCTAAAAACTGTTAAGCTTTGTATTTGACTGTGATAATGCGATATGCTAATATGACATACTTTGTAATCCATTGAAGAGACGCTTGATTTTAATAAAAAAAATTACTCACTCTCATGTTGTATGACTTCTTCAGGGTTTTTTTTTTTTTTTTTGCTTTCAAACGGGTAAACAATGATGATTTTTGGGTGGACTACTACCTTCAATATATTATAATCTTATAAAAAGTACTTGGAGATTGGTGATTCCCAAACAGGCTATTGTGAAAAGATTTTGATATAAAAAAAACCACTTAGATATGTGAAAGAAGTGCCTTTAGTGTGACTGATTGTTATTCTACCTGATATTCAGAATAATTACAAAATGATACTTATGGGGCTATGAAGGCTGGTTAAAAAAAATTGGTTATTTAAAATAATAATCATTAAAAAAGAATGACACAGGATGCTCACACCACCTTTATAGGTCACAGATATATTTGTAGAGGTTTGTTTCAGGCATAGTTATATACAAACTGAACTAGTCACCAATGACAGCAAGGCTAATCAAATCAAACCATCAAAAGTAAAGTCCCTCAAATGGAATATATAAAAAGCTAAACAACAAAGAGTAAAAACTACATTAGGTGAAACAGGTTCTTATTGATAGCTTTGCTGTGTGCCTGTACATGTAATTACTTCCTCCCCGACACTATATAGGCTGATATTAATAAATCAATCAGGTGAAACATATTTATGGCAAAAATATGTTGTAAAATATACCGAAATTAATTTGGATTATACACGAATTATATACGTTTTAATACTGTTTCTTTTTCTTTTTTTACATGATTTATCATTAGTCCCCTACTGTTTTAATGTTTGTGAGAATCTTACAGATTTCTCTAATCTGTGTAAGTCCTTATGACGCAATAAAATAATGTAGAATGTCATGTGGCTCTATACAAAGCGCGAAACCCACCTGCTCCACTTGTGACGAGTAAGGAGTTTAGTGTTGTTAACGATATTCGCGCAGTTTTTACAGTTGGTGATGGCGTTTTTTCGTTTTTTGCGAGTATCCCGTGAAAAGAAAGCGGAGGGAGGAGGTGAGTGGATACCCACCGACCACACGGTGGAGCTCCATCCTCATCCCAGCGGTGAGGGAGGCGGGAAAGAGAGAAAGGGAGAGAAAAACAAGTAGAGGCAGAAACACAAGTGGTTTCGAACGTTAGCTGCTTTGTTCTCTTGTTTTTCCCGCCCAAAATCCACCAGTGCTTAGGAGCAGGTGGACCAGGACACGGTCCCATCCAGGAGGTGCACTGATGGTAAATGACATGTTTCCTGGAGCTTTGTAAATCAAAAGTGTTATTTACACAGCATGCAAAAAAAAAAAAAAAAGAGCACACACATTATAAAAAGTTTTTGCAAATAAATGTAGCACACCTGAACCATATTTTGAAGATGTCAAAAGTAGTCACCTTAAATGAACTAATACGAGTTTGCAATATTTCACTGGTGTTTATTAAAACAAGCTTTTGGTTGATATTCCTTGCTTAAGATGAGAATTCTCTACAGGACGTCATATGTACTGTAGAGGACAATGATGATCATCAGGAGCTTCCTCGCAGTGCTGCTGATGTCCCACCCACTGCTGAGTGTGTTTTAAATTATGCAGCTGTAACCACTGTAACATTTCTTCTCGTTTCTTTCTCATAAATTTCATTTTTGAAACACAATAAATATTCCATATATTTCTCAAATATTTTGAAGTTAATATATAAATTAGTATAATGTTAAAATATTAAGAATAAGTATGGTATGCCACACTGCAGTACGCTGTTTTAAAAATGACTCATTATTATGTTTTAATAGACCACATTTGCCAGAAATATTCCATTGGCAAGAAGTTGGGGGAAGGAGAATGCGGCTCCGTTTTTGAAGGGACCCGCTGTGAAGAAGTTGTTCACAGTGAAGACAGGAAAGGACATGACATGTGGCCAGGTATGGTTTCCCATACTAGGAAGTTTTGCTCTGCATTTAAATCATTCAAGTGCACACACACAGCAGTGAGAAGTGATCAACCATACACACACACACCATGAACACACACCCGGAGCAATGGGCAGCCATAGCTGCCTTGCTCAAGGGTCTCACCTCAGTCGTGGTATTGAAGGTGGAGAGAGTGCTGGGAATTCACTCCCACCACCTACAATCCCTGCCAGACCTGGGACTCGAATCCACAACCTTTGGGTTACAAGCCCAACTCCCTATCCATTAGGCCACGAGTGACATAAGACAGAGAGTGAGCCGTACATAAGCCTTACATCAGAATTTTCTCAGTCACTGTCTGCAATTTTTTATCATCTTAGATAATACACAAAGTACATATGTTTTAGTAGGTAAACAGGCTGGGCTCAATCCATATTTGAGAAACCACTTCCATCTGACGTCATAAAAAACAATCTTTTTTCTAGCCTGACAATCCCAGACCAGTTCCTCTTGAGGTGGCTCTAACAGTCATGGCCAATCAAGGCCCCAGCTGTCCCCACATCATAAAGCTACTGGACTGGCAGGACAATCCCGACCAGCACATCATGGTCCTAGAGCGGCCCTCGTCCTGCATGAACATGCACCATTTTTGGTTGCATTATGATGCCCACTTCAGTGAGGAAATGGCACGTCATTTCATGAGGTAGGTGATCGACGCTGCTGCCGTTTGCTGTTCTCGGAGGGTCCTCCATCCGGACATCAAAATGCCAAACCTCCTGGTGAACATAGAGACCCTAGAGGTCAAACTTATCGATTTTGGCTGTGGAGACCTCCTGAAAAACACATCCCACAACACCTATTGTGGTATGTACTATTTCTCAAGCATGTAGTTTGGGACTTAAACTCTAATGAGCAGTTACACCATGTTTAGACGAGACTTACAAATAACAACTTTCTCAGAAGAAAATCCATAATATTATCATTTTTGACTAAAATTAAGTTTCACTGGTAGAGCAGACTTTCACATGAGATGAACGATTTCAAGCAAGGTATTGCCCTCCAGAGTACATTGAGAAGGGCGAGTACCACGGGAAGCAGGCAACAGTGTGGATGATCACCAGCCTTTTCCCAGACAGCAGCGATATTGGTTTGATGGATGCCGATGCCTGGTTACAGCCAGGCTTCTCTGATGGTGAGAACTTCATTACAAAATAAGGACAAATGCAAACCTGAGAAAACAGTGACTTTAAAAAAAAGAGGTTCTTATGGATAATGCCTGAGTCTCTTCAAGTTTTGCAGCTTAGAGAGCAAGTGTAAAGATGAAGGTAATAATTCTCTCCATCTTTCTTCACAGAATGCTGCCATTTTATTTAAGGTTGCGTAAAGAGTGACCTAGAGCAGAGGCTTCACCTGGAGGAGATGCTATTCCATAACTGGTTTAAGTTAGCCCCTTCATCCCTCCAGCCTTAGCGTCTTGCGGGGCTTGCAGGCCATGGTTGTGTCTAGTGCCTTGACTTGAGGTGGTTATTTTTAGCGTCATGCGTAAATTCTCATCTAGGGATGTGTATCTTTAATGTTTAGTTTAGTTTTAGATTAAGTTAGTCCTTCCATCCTTCTAGCCTTTGTCTTGCGGGGCTGGCAGGGCTTGGTTACGCCTGGCGCCTTGGTTTGAGGTGGTGATTGGTCCCAGAGTTTCTTGCCTTGGGCTTGTAGGTTCTGATGCTGCAACCCCAGAATCTAATACGGTTCCACAGCTTCCCAGATGTTCCTGACATGCCTGATCGGTCACACACTGATCAACACAGACCACCACAAAGGTTCCTCTCATAGTGGTGCAGAGATTCATGCAGCCAGAGAAGTTCCAGCAAGGACCAAGACAAGGCAGACCCAGACCCAGGCTAACTTGCCGCAGCTAGTGTTGAAGCTGCTCCAGTCCCAGAGCTCATCTCTCAACCTCACTGATCCCAGAGGTTCCTACCAAAGCCACTCAGGTCCAACAGGAATCTGTCACAGCTGTATTACAGAATCCCGTCATGCCCCCATCATTTCCTATTACTGGTGAAATTCCTCCATAACTTTTTCGTATTTATCTACCACGTTAAAATACACTGTGATTGTGAAAATACACAAAGATGTGTTGTTTTCATAGACTGTATAAAACATGCATCACATTTTTCAAATGTTAATTTGAAAAATAATCTCACCAGGTAAGTAATAACAGGTGAGCAACATCTTAAAAATTAGTTCTTTATGGCCCCCTATTTGAAGCCCACAGAGCCCACAAACTAGTAGTTTAGAGATATCCAGATCATCTATTCTGCATTTTTGGCTTGTAATTGTCAGCTGCTGTCTTCCCAAGCTCAACTGTGACATGCATTTCTCCAATGTAAATTTGTGGTGAAAAATGGAAATGCAGCATGTCCTTATTGAAAATGATATGGGAAAATATGAGACAGTCCTGCTTGTTTTTTGTTACATTAATGTATTTCCAAACAAAGCTATATTAATTTGAAGAACCAGTTTATGGTTTTTGTGAAGTTTAGGTATACAATGTTTGGTGCTTGTACATCAGTGTCAGTCATCTATCATTAAATATGATTTTAGGCATTACACATGGGTAAGGTTAGGTTAGGTTTAGGTGCAGAGATATAGTCAAAATTTTGGGTTAAAGTGTTGTTCCAGGGTCAACAAAATATGTTGACCCAGGAACACGTAGAACTCAGCCAAATCAGGACGTGCTATATCAGTCTGTCAGTTTAGCACATTCATCATATTGTGAATGAATGACGAAGCAATCATTGAGAGACATGAAATCCAGTAATCCAGTTCCCCAACATTAATCTATTTTAGTACAGCCAGTAACAACAGTAATGACCTTTAAAAATTCTTATTGCTTTTTTGATATTGTTAAACATAAGCAAATTAAACTAACCTCAGATTTTTTTCCCCTGAAAAAATAATTTGTTCATTTGCTGAAACTGACAGGTGATTGTGTTGGTGGTTTTGGTGGTTTTTCGGTAGCTTGTCATGCTCGTGAGAATGATCGCAGACAAACACAGTGATTAGTAAATGAATTTTATTCTCTCAAAACAAGAAACAATTAAAAATTCATATTGTGTGGCAATTTTCCCATCTCCACAAACTGTGACCTCGCTCCTCATTCGACAACCAGTGTCTGTTGCATTAAGCAACACAACGAGTATGAACATGGTCCAGTCCTCTCCAAGTTCAGAGACAGCACCATCCAATGGGATCCGTTTTTATAACATTTTCTTTATAACAATAATAAAATAAAATATACTTGCAACCTTTTTTCAAGTCAAACTTGAATAAATATAAATTTTCTTAACTTTTTCCCTCTTGTTTTTTTTTAGACTTCTTTTGTCAGTTTGATTTTCTTTTCCTTTTTTTCTTTTCAAAACGTCAAGAAAAGATGAGTGCCAAGAGGTGGAATGTTGCGTTGAATGTCTGAACCGTCGGCCACAAAACCTCGACCCCGACCTGAATCCGTGGACGACACTAGATCAGGGGGACGGCCGAGCCTCTGGTCCACATGCACTGTACACAAAACTGCGAAAAATTCCCAGATGTCTCTATCAAAACATGCTGTATTACTCAGACGGTGTGCTCAATCCATGTTGCAGACCCTTTTCGACATGCTTGCTTTGAATGAATGAGCCATTCTATTGTAACAGAACAGTGGAGTCACAACAGACCCATAATCTACAGCTCCGTCTCCACATGTACACAGAATTATGGCTGCAACTGAAGGGAGAAATGTACAATTTTCATGTTTTTTGTATCGAAATCAATATTGTACATTTATTGTTTTTCTTGACAATCCCTTGTTTTTTTCTGTTAATAACATGAGATACAAAGTCTCATCAGGCCACACCTGTAACCGAGATCTGTAAAAATACAGAAGAATATTCTAAAGGATGACAATCACATCGTTATCGTTTTGCATTCAGTCCCTTTGAAAATCATGCACTAGAGAATTTCATATTAAAAATAATACAAATTGTTGAAAATGGCTGATCTGGTCATCCTTAAATAAGTTTCTTCCTCTCTTGTTTTCTTTTCTTTCTTTTTTTTTTTTTTTGCAAGTCTCGAGGAAAATAAACTTCAGATTTTTTTAAAACAACTCTGCATCCATGCAAAAAAAAAAAAAAGAAAAAAAAGAAAAAATGCAAAAAGAGAAAAATAATCTCATAAAATTCATACAGTACATCAACAAAGAGAACATCATACCGGAGCACAAAAAAGTTCCATTATTTATTTAATTAATTTCTTTTTTTTCTCTCCCCCCCCAGAATTCTGTTGTTTCCTGAATCAAACAGGAACTCTGGCCATATCCATTTCCTCATCACCGAACTTTGGAGATCAATCCAGTGGAGGTCTGGCTTGATGTAGGGTCATTCCCATGAGGTTACCCTTTCCCTTTTCTGTCCCGTCTTAGCCAAGCGCTTCTCTCTTCTTTTGACAGCTTGGCTTACAGAAATGGCTACAACGCTTCAAGTTCTACTGTAGGTAAGAAACACTGACATCTCTTTGAATACAACAGAGAGGAAGCAGCCAGGGTGAAACGCCATCTTCTTTTTCCGGTGGAAATCAGCACTCTTAACGTCCTACGGTTAAGAGTCAGACTCGGCCGAATCCCTGGCTGCATCTCTTCAGCTGAACGGAGAGACTTTCTGTGGCGTTCTTGTCCTGCGTGTGACAGCAGCATACATTTTCTTTTTGTTTATCTTTTTTTTTTTTTGGCAGAAGGACGCAGGCCTTTTCTTAGCCTCTTGTCACACGGGCTCAGAGGACACAACATCAAGCATGCAGTGTAACCAGGACGTGACCCGTCTCTGTCTGTAGCTGGTGCTACTCACGCCGCGCTCTACCGCTCACCTCCTCGTGCCGCTACGACCGAACGTTAGAACTGTCCAGGCCTGAATCTGGAGGTTTACTACTTAAAGGTGCCAAGGTTGGGTCCACTAATGAGGTGGGAGGGAAGAGCTTGTACCAGCCAATCACCATGTTGGTCAGCTCTAAATCGTCCAACAGGATCTGGGCCGCTCCCATGAAGGATTTGTGATCCATGCGTCCATAGTCCCCCCAAACAATGATCTGTAAAAAGAGACACGTTAGGTCAAAGAGTATCAGGAGATGTGTTATTATCATTGACTAAAATTACAACCTAATGTAACTATGCTACTTATGACTGGTGTTGTGCCTCAGAGTCACATATTTGGCACATTTTCACCACAATTAAGCCTTGTGTGAAAAATAAAAACACTTTACTATAATGTTTTTGCATCACATATTGTTCATAGTTATTAAAGTAAGCAGATAGGATGCTTCTGGTGTTACCTGTAAAACCTTCCCCTCAGGATTCTCCTCGAACTGAAGCTGCTGTTGATAAAGAGGATCTAGCGTTTTTCTCGCTGTCCGTGTTTTCTTTTTGTTGATGCACTTCCCGTTGTCCAGCAGATATACTTTCACGTACGGTGCTGCAAATAACAGACCACAAGGATTTACATAAAAATCTCACAAAATAGTCCAAGAACAGAACAAATGTGCATTGTGTCATGATAAGACATACCTGGCGTCTGTTTGTTCCCTGGTTTGCCCACCAGGCCTCGAGCCCGAATAACTTCAACATCCAGCCTCTCCTTCCTGTGTACCATACCGATCTGGATGTCACCTGCGGCGAATGACCACAGCAGACAAATGTCACCTCATAGAAACCATTTGATTACAGGTACTACAGTGCTATGGACAAAAACATTACTTTTTGATAGAGATTTATGTTTTAAGCCCAAAGTATACTTTTTTTTTTACACTTATACTAGTCTATGTGTACAGTGCGAGTAATGTAAATGTGATTGCTCAAATTAATTGCTTTGTATTTTTTTGCATATAACTTTGTCCACAAGGTGGCAACACTGGCTCTGCCTGTTAATTCACAAGCACTCTTTATATCTGCATTTACAGACGCACTTTCATTGAACTGATCACAAGTGGATGACACTACATAATGGTGTACACGAAGGTAGCCGCAAATTGATCTAGCATGTAAGCATTATGGGACGTGTTTTGAGAAAATGCACCATACTGTGTTGTGCCAAAACACAGGTTACGAACAAATCAATGTTAACATTTGTATTCTTTCTATTCACTTCTTTTCGTGCTTCTTGTAAGCAGCAAAATAGCTTCATCATTCAAAGTGTTCGTGCACAGCATTCAGAGCTTCTGCGAAAGCGATATAGAGTGTGATAAAATAAGGATGGGTTTCAAGGCAGCAAGGCATGTTTAAATCCAATGTTAGCTTTACTTCCTGCCACCTGAGATACTTTTGGTCAATTTTTAAAGGCAGCATAGATGTTCCATTCCAATGAATGGTTCGGTTTGTAACAAAAAGCCTCATACCGAATGGTTCAATACTAATGTTTCTGACCAACCTCTTTGCACTTTTGATGTTATTTCTAGCAAACAAAAATCTGTATTATAATAATAGAATATTAGCTTAGATATCTCCAAAGCCCGTTCTATTATGTTACAGATCATTAAACCGTTACGATGCCTCATAAGCCAAAATGCACAAATGCTGTCTGGGATAAAAAAGTCAGCAGGCTAGGTTTTCGGATGCAGCCCTTGATTAGCTGTTTCAGTTTAGCTTTTTAGAGTTTGAGCTAAACTGCAGGAAAATGGCCCTCCAGGAGTAGGGTTGGGTACCCCTGGTCTAGATGAAATTCCAACACAACTGGTAAAAGTACATGCATTTAAAAGACATGTTAAGAGCAGGTGTAAAAAGTAATTGAGATTAGGTCATGGTTCATGGTTTCATGGATGAAATGGAACTACTTGAGACAAAACTGAAATATACTTTGAGCTTTACAGTGTCTTAGTCAACACCAGAGAGAGTTGCTCATGTGAACAACAACAGAAAACAGAAAGCGATGATACGAACCCATTGGGGGCGTGGCCAGTGTCTGTCTCCCTGCCAGCTGGGCGGGGCCAAGACCATCCAAAAACTCAGTGAACTGGCTATCTGATGAGATCTTCACTCCAGGGAAGATTAGACTTTGAACAGATAACAGACAGAATATATGTTAATAGCCTCTGACAAGACATCATCACTAACACAAAACCTGCCAACTAGCAATAGTGGTGGACCATCGTATTCAGAAGTAGATTTTACAGTACTTACTTTCCAGGTTTCGCCTTTTCACCATCATCTGTGGTCTCTCGGCTTGGCTGCCGTGTCATCCTGCTCTTCATCTCGACTGCTAAACCGGTCTCTACGCTCCGCTGGATCGCCAGACGCACCGGCTTCTTCTTCTTACCCTCCTCTGAAATTGACAACAAGGGAAGGGAAGATGAGTAAATATGTGACACTTCTACAAACAGTGTCTTCGAGTTCTTCTTGATTCTGAATCCAACAACATAGTGTCATAGTCTTGGTCTTGTCATGACTCAGGAGCATATATCTCTGGACCGGAGCACACTGTGTGCTGCAGAGGGTCACGTGATGTTGACGTGAAACCAGGCTCCATTTATACCATAGAAATCATTCAGAGCCTCCTCCACTTTCTATCTCGTCTCAGATTCAACCTACTAAGGTCTCATCCTGGACTCTGATTTGAATGAGCTGGTCTCTGCTATAATACTGCCGTGGTTTGGGCAAACATATAATCCCATCCCAGACTTGTGGCAGAAGAGTTGCCACAGAGCAATATAGTGTTCATACAACAAATGGTTTCTTACTGTTATCTCTGCTCATCAAACTGGGTCAGAGAAAGTATCTTAACATCTGAAAACATTACATATTTCACCCTTTAAGAAAAACACATCATTAACACTTAATGAGATGCTTAATTATAGACATGTTATGACCAACAGTCTGCCACTCTGAGCAGCAGCACAGTCCTGAGTGTCCCATAGATCTATCTATCTATCTATCTATATATCTGTCTCTTTACCAGTTTCTCTATCTATCTATCTATCTCTGTCTGTCTGTCTCCGTCCATCCATCTGATTATATATATCCAATCAAAGCAGAGAAACCAACATAAATCACACATCTTCTGGCTTTCAGTCAGTCACAAACCATTCACAACAAAATTCAGTGCTAACAAAGAAGCTTTCAAACGAACTGGACATAGCAGCACCTGAGGCTTTGTCCTTACCTCCGTCTGTCTCGTCAAAAGAGTTCATGCAGGGGAAGTAGACGGCCAGTGCCTCGAAGGAGGCAGACAGGCTATGCCGACTCGGTGAGCGCTGCATTCGCATGCCGGGGAGAGCTGCGCTGCCATCCTGCCCTTGTCTGCCCATTTTACCTCCGCAGCACCCACAAACACCTCTAACAACACGGTAGACGAGTAGAGCTGATGCTGTGAGACGGTTTTGAAAGAACAGGTTTGGTAGGGTTGTGTCATCTGTAGCAGCAGCAAGTCTTATTCTCAGGTCGATATGCGTTGAGGATGACTGTCTGACTGTCTCCTCTGCAGCGCTTTACTTCATCTGAGGGGTGGGAGGGGCAGACGGCCGCATGTGCACGTGGCTCACAGACGATGTGGCCAATCAGAGGCAGAGAAACTAAGAGACCCCTCAAACGCTTCTCCAGGAGACAGAGCTCTGCCTAGAGATACGACCGCACACAAACACATGCACATGACTCGCCTTCTGACTGCAGCTTCATCAGCCACTACACTGACAACTACATTCAAACAACTGTGCTGGGAAGTGGTTAAAAGTAGCAATGCTACTAACTTGATTACAATTATTTGTGACAACAATCTGTTTTCATGCATTTTTTCCAGTAACAAGCTGCATTTTTCAATGAAAAAAGTTTTTTTTTTTTAAAAGAAATTAATTTTATTCAACAAAGTATCAATTAAATTGATACTTTTACATTGCTAGAAAAGATTTTCAAAAGCATTTTTGAAAAAGCAAGTCATTCAAAAAAGAAAAAAGCAACTTTCTATTCATCAAACAATTCTAAAAATCACAGTTTCCATAAAAATATGAAGCAGCACAACTGGGGCCTGTTTCAGAAAGGAGGTTAAGTGAAAACTCAGAGTTTGGTAACCCTGAGCTAAGAGAAACTCTGAGTTTTCCGTTTCAAAAAGGCAGGTTTGTCAAAACCGAGAAAGCAGGGTAACTCAAGCCTGTTTCTGAAAGAGAGGTAACTATTACTCCGAGTCAGTTACCGTGGTAACTTACTC
>JAUMHE010000072.1:2701414-2720528 GCA_032359235.1 Enteromius mattozi
AACCGAAAACTCTGAGTTTTTAATCTCTGGGTCAATCAACTCAGAGTTCAAGTTTAAACTCCGAGTTGTTTGAACCTGCTTTCTGAAACGGGCCCCTGTTTTCACCACTGATAATAATAATAATACATGTTTATTGAGCAGGAAAACGGCATATTAGACTGATTTCTGAAGGATCATGTGACACTGAAGGCTGGAGACGTGATGCTGAAAATTCAGCTTTGATCACGGATAAATTACATTTAAAATTATTTTCAAACAAAACAGGTACATTGAATTAAATTATATTATAATACTATTTTAAAATATTACTTGTTTTACTGTATTGTGATCAAGTAAAAGGAGCCTTGCTAAGAGACATCTTTCACATAAACAAAGAAAAAAAAGTGCATTAAAAGTTCTGAATGGTGTTATATATAATATAAACTCTGCCCTTAAAGGTCCCAATCAATTATTGAACGATTAACATGTCAGTCAAGCTACTCTTCCTGTAAAATTAGGTTGTTTCTGTCCAGAATATGCAGCAAATAAGTACAGACTTTCTGCGATCTTCATTACATTTTCACAAAACATTACATTTTCAATTGCACAAAACCTCGTCCTTTAAAGCTTCTGACATAGCAAAGTTAAGCTTAAGCTTTACCATTAACAGCATGACAACTAGCAGTCTGGTTTCATTACTGTACAGGCACGAGATGCCAATAAAACCTGACATTTCACTTCATGATGAGTTTGTAGGCAAACATAAACAGCATGTACCTCAATGAAGACAGGACCTTCAGCTTGAATGTACACTTTCTGTAGCTAGCTATAAATATCTTCTGTGTGTAAGCTGAAATCATCACCTCGCTCAAAATAGAAACATTTCGAACCTTCCTATTAAAGTCTGAAGAATACAGTCGTGACTCATACCACTGCTCAAACCTTAACATGTCAGACAGTAGCACAAATAATGTTCTGCGCATAAATCCAGCAGAGCACAACACTTCTCAACATGTTTCTCCTGTAGGATTTCTTTTAAGTACACAATCCAACAAACTTAAAATACCATCTAAGAACTAAAAATAACTGGGTGGTTGAAATCTGTAATGTAAACCAATGTGCCATCTATATTAAACACTAAGATTGCAATAGTGCAGACACAGAAGACTTTTATCTGACATTAGACTGTGTGGTCTCAGCATGTCAGAACAAACTAAAAGGATGCTGGCTTAAGTCACGCTCGCAGACAATTTAAGAGATTAATTTAATACGTCCCTGCTGAATAAAAAGTATTAATGTCTTTTTTTTATACCACAAACATACTTTTATTAAATCCAGTATAACTAACAATGGACTGCAGACAATAATAAACCTGAAACAATCTGTCTAACAAAGGAATGGAATATTCCATGATGTCATTAATTTAGAATTCATAATGCAACACCCTGGATGCTCCAATAAATACAGTCTCTTGAATAGCAACCAAGTGTTGAAATGGCTCTTTACCATCTTACCATGCGCTGAGATATTGGCTTGTGTTGACCTTTGACCCACGGGAACAGATGGACATAGTGAGCGGTCAGTGTGTTCTTAACAGCCGGACCACACGGACTGTAAATGCAAGTCCATTATTCCACAACAAGTGGTTTACACCATCCTGTAAAACAGCCCGTGACAGGGTGTTTAGAAAGGCTTGGCTACTAAGCGAAGAGCTTTGGGAACATTTTCATGATCCTGTTTTTCATTTTTCACTTCCCTGCCTACCCAGACAGCATTTTAAGGTTATTTTAGTTTGCACGCCCTATTATACCAATAGGTGTGCACAAGGCTGTTTTAAAATGTATAAGCAGTCAAAATTGTACATTATTTAATACTATAACGTGACAAAAATGCACAATTTTAAATGTTATATTTTTAGTGCTTACAGTATCATGACATTAGCTTAGCAAAGTGCTAATGGATTTTTGTGCGCACTATTTGTATGATGTATAATAGCGCCAGTGTTTCCAAAGCTACAGTACAAGATTCTTTATTATAGATTATTAACTTATATCGCCCAGCGATGGTTTAACGTTAAAAACATCTTAATGAACGTAATGCTAAATTTCTCTAAATCTGTTCCCGTGAAGATACAAAACTCATCTACATAATCTTGAATGGCCTGAGGGTAAGTACATTGTCAGCTGATTTTATTACTGGGTTAATTATTTCTTTACATTTTTTGTCATTCTGCAGAAACAGAATGCAAGACTGTTGTTGATACCAAGTAAAAAATAATCACTGTAAAAGTGAGAGAAAGCTGTACAATTTGGACAAGTTAGCAATGGTGTCAAAAAACATCGCAAGTCTGGATCCATTTAAAGGCACGACACTGGGAAAAACCAACACAGTCTCACGACCAATTCATACGTATTTTACAAAGTGGCTAATTTGTGCTAATTCGTACAAGTTCGTACGACCTCACTCTTTAGATTTCTCTAAACCCCTGTGAAGGGTACGTTTAGGGGCGGGGTTAGATGTAGGTCAATCGTACAAATTTGCAACAAGATGCCTAGCTGCTATTTGCAATTGTTCAATTTAATAATAATAATAATAATAATTTAATAATTGTTATAATACACTTTGTTAGTAGGTTGTACCTGCGTTAGTTAGTACACTGTAGGAAAAATCAAAAAGATTCTGGTAATTTTCCAGGACATTATTTTTTATATCGTAACCCTGTGACCTGAAAACACTGCAACTTGTGCAACTTAAAATGCAGGTAAAAACCAATACAGTAAATTATTTCATATTAACAGTACATTGTGCCCTATTTGTACAGACCTTTGTTAGAGTATCGCATACTTAGTATCTGCTAATACACTGCTTAAAGCGTAATTGTTGAGAATTTTACTAGTAGCTGTTTAATAATTCAATGTATTTAAAATACTATTATTTATATTTTAATGTTGTATTATGCATATTATTTAAAAATATGTATGTATATATATATTTTTTTTTTTTTTTGGCTGATTTGATGTTGCGACACCATTTTGCGTGGTGATTATGTAATGACGTCACTACGCAATGACATCACAACATCATTTAGCAACTTTTAGCAACCTCCCTTTAGTAATTTCTTCTGAAAATTAGTTGGCAACACTGTTTACAATCTATATATACACACCAGGTATGATTATTTTACAGTTCCGCTTTATTTCCAGCATTAGTATATGCTGGCATTATAGTATACTCAGTGTAGCTCTAAAAGTTAATAGCTCCTAGGCTATAGCATGTTATCTCTCTGAAGAAAAACAGTGTGACCCATTAACACCAGGTCCCCATTACCAGTTTGAACTAATGACCTTCAGCGTCCTCAAACAAACACACCGTATGACACTGAACCGGTCAAAAGAATATTAGTGCTGTTTGCTAAAGCAGGGATCTCATCCCACATGTTTGTTAATTAATTCTGCTTCATATCATACGGTATTAGTAATTTAAGATATTTTACCTTCAGATCATAAAATAAGTGGGAAAAACATGCTTTTACTGTAGCATAACATCACATAGACGTTAAGATGAGTTGAACCTGTAAACAACCAACTATTAATTACTCAGAACACACTTAAATGACTCAGCAACCACAAAATCATACCCACACTGAACTCATGCTTCTTCAGATATAGTTCAGATATAGAAAATATAGTTCAATCAATTAAAAAAGTATGTATCTGATATTTTATGCATGTAAATGAAATCCAGAATGTAATCCAGAACAAGTATTTTGACTGCTAATATATCATTAAGTGCCGCTCCAGAGGCATGTGCTCATGAAGAGCAGGATCTTTCATCATGCCATACTGACGTAAACAAGCCAGTGCATCTATCCTCCTCCAGACTCCTGTGTGTCTGTGTGTGAAAATCAGATGAATGAGGAGATGTATTTTTAGCTGTGTATGACTGATCTGGCAGGAAACAGAAAGGAGACGATCTTTAAATACGTGAGGAATGAGCACTGGGAGTGAGGACGAGCCTGTTAAGTATGGAAACATGTTGATCTGAACAGCGGGAGAGTGAATCATTACTGCATCTACCGCAGCGGCTCTGATGCCACTAAAATATTCCCTGACCTATTTTAAGAGATTCTGGTGGAGGTGCACAGCCATGCGTAACACAAAAGAAGATATTTTGATGAATGTTGGTAATCAAATTGTTTGGTGGTTATTAACTTCCACTGAATAAACACTTGTCAAAATATCTTCTACATTCCACAGAAGAAACTCGTACAGGTTTGGAACAACTCAAGGGTGAGTAACTAATGACGGAAATGTACTTGAAAACATTTATTTTGGAAATTTTAATTTCAAAGTGCACTAGTGTTTTAAACACCAAAATGAAAAATGTTCAAGTACTTCCAAACCTGTAAATTGCAAACCTAGCCTCTGAACACAAAAGAAAAATCATACTGTTGCCATTGACTTCCATGGTATGGAAAAAAAACTCATTGGCTACAGGCAACTGTTTGATTGCCAATATTCTTAAAAATATCTTATTTTGTGTTCAGCAAAGGATTGGAAACAGGTTTGGAACAAGTCCAGGGTGTGCACGGCTTCATTTGTAATTTGTTAAAAATTAAATTCAATTAAATGTAATGTAATTTTTAATTTGGAAAATCTGAGTTCCCGGAACAAAGCGGAGTAACCGATCTAGCAAGCAGTTCTCAGTGCTGCCAACTTGCATTTCCTTGGTAAAATATAAGTTTGTGCATGTTTTATTAAAAATTTCATTGTTGTAAATCATTTTATATTATGCAAACTAAAGAGACAAGATGTCAGTCACCTAAATGAGTCTCATCAGTCTTTTTGCGACAATTAATTACTTTTTAAAATACTTATTAAATGAGTTTAAATGTTATAATTTTATATTTAAAGGGGATTAAGTTATTGAAATTATTATTATTAATTATTATTATTATTATACATTCTTTTTCTTAAAATATGCATGTTGCAAGTCAGCATGATAAGCCCTAACGGCTTAATGACACAAATATTGACAAATAATGGTAGAAATTAGCATTGCAGTCCAAATTTAAGATACTGAAGAGAGCTATCTGTCCATCTCCGTCCTCCTCATACTCAATGCTCACATGGGTTGCCAGATTTAAGATGTACAACAAGAATAAGCACAATTGGCAGTCAAAGGCGATAAACCCTACAATGTCATTTTTGAGTTGAGTTGAGTTGATTTTTCTATGCTTTAACAATCCTCTGGTCATTAGGGTTGGGTGTTGTTTGAATTTTATTGATTCCGATTCTTATTGGTTTCTAGTTTCCATTCTAATAAGAAAAAAACAATCCAATATAAAGTCAAACATTTAGTTATCAAACATTTATTCTGTATCTTTTTGCAAAGAATTCTTTGGCAGATAAATAAACTTGAGAAAAAAATTATCAGCCTACAGAACGCGTTTAAGAGGAATTTTTGCCTATGTTTTTAACAAAAATAATACATCAAAAACAACTTGACTTATATTTAAAAAAAATAAATAAAAGTGTTAAAGACAAGCAAATAGTCAGTAATAAAATAGGAAACAAATGGATGCTGAGATTTTTTAGCTCAGGTAGAATCTGCAATCTTTGATAGAGTTTGTTTGCTGGCATCAATGGCTGCAATATGTTGTGTTTTTCACCAACTGGCAACCCGAAGTGCCAAAATGCTATTGGGTAAACTGGCAGTGGGCGGAGTCACACAGACAAAAACAAAAACAGACATTCTGACATGGAACACACATTTTAAAGTAGAATAACTGGTTGTAGCAGTGTTTTTCTGATTTGAACTTTGAAGCATGTTTCCAAAATGTCTGCATATTATGGTATTTTTATGCCTTAGTATAGTCAAAACATTACATATAACGCCTATTCATAAAAGGAATTGAATGCAAGCATGTTGTCTGATTGTACACACTTTACACAAAGCCAGAGAAAAGCTTTGCTCTTTCCAGCACAGAATGCGTCACTCAAGCTGTAAGCTTATGAATTGAAATTGTGCTCATTTGCATCCATTATGTCAACTCACCAGTCAAATCAAAGCAAGCGCTGCAGGAAGTTCCTCCAGCAGCAAAGCCCTTTTAAACTCAACAGTCTTCCCTCAACAGACAGCAACAGGGCATCTGTTAGAGAAATTTACCCCCTCTCTTGCTATAAATGCTGTAAATCTACTTTATCTAAAGGGAAGCTTTGACCAGTGTGTCTGATCATAGATTTCACCACATGACTACACAGAGCATCCGATTCAATCCATCCCATCCCAGCAGGTCTTTAAGAGGCAGAACAGGCCGCGAGGCATGATTACACCAGTGGGACCCCTGAGTCCTGCCTGTGAGCTGTAGAGAGGGACATGCGCTTCCTCAAAGCTTGCTCATATCACTGTGTGTGTCTGTGTGTGTGTTCAGATGGGCCACTCACTGGGTCACGGCTTCCACCATGGAAAAGTGAATGACAAGGTGCTTTTTCCCAGAAAGACAAATAATAGGGGGTCATTTTGGGATGTAAAAGGAATATTTTTCTTTTAAGTTAAAGGAACATGCCACTTTTTTTTGAAAATAGGCTCATTTACCAACTCCCCTAGAGTTAAACAGTTGAGTTTTACCATTTTTGAACCCATTTAGCCAATCTCCGGAACTGGCGCTAGCACTTTTAGCTGTAGATTAGCATAGGTCATTGAATTTGATTAGACCGTTAGCATCACACATTTAAAAATTAAAATAAAGAGTTTTAATATATTTCCTATTTAAAACTTGACACTTCTGTAGTTACACTGCATACTAAGACCGGCAGAAAATGAAAATTTGTGATTTTCTAGACTAATATAACTAGGAACTATAATCTCATTCCAGCATAACATTCAAGGAACTTTGCTGCTGTACCCTATAACACTTTACGAGTGTTAAGTAGTTCTTTAATTTGCAGTTATTCATATTAGTGGGATCAGGGACAAAAGTGTTCAATCCTTTAAAAAAGGTTTTGTTTTTCTGTTTTTATATGGTTTTGCAAAACTTTGATGCTGTATATTTTCTAAATATTTTTAAGCAATGAATATTCTCTCATCATTTACTCACCATTATGTGGTTCCAAACCTGTGTGACTATTTTGAAAAATGTCTTTTTGAATCATTCATTAGCTATGTTTCCATCCACATATTTTTATGCGCATTTTGGAATATCGCATAAAAAGGCACTGGATGTAAATGCCAAGATATCCATAAATTCATCAAAAACGTATGCGCATATTTGAGTCGGATAAACACCTCCATGCGCATCGAAAAAGTCATGTGACTATGTGCTATGAGACGGGATAACTTGAACGATCTCGTTCACACAGCGACTATATGTTGTTATGCTCATTCTGAAATGGATGAGCAAAGTCTAAGTATTTGTGTATAATAACTGTCTTACACGACTGCATTCCCAAACAGCAGCGGCCACCTTAAAAAGCAATGACCACATTTATTGTGTTTCATCTGCTCGCTCTGAGGTGCCAGTAGACTTATTTGCCTATCATATCTAAAAATCATTATATTCAGTGCCTTCTCCTATATTCTTATTGATATTTAGTGCCACAGTTTACCAGGAAGTGACGTTTTGGTTCTCTTTGACTCGTTGGATGGAAACGGTGCTTTATTTGCACATGTTTTCTGCGATATTACTGTTTTGTGCTTAAGTTTAATTCAAATCTTTGGATGGAAACATAGAAATTGTTATCATTTTTGGGTGAATTACTGCTTTAAATGATTTATGTCATATGGTGTAACCAAGTAATATATATATATACTATTAATATATTTTCTTATATTTTAAAGCATTAGTGTGTATTGTACATCTTTATCTTTTTTGTACATATCATGAAAATATAATTAAGATTTTGAGTAGATGCACCAAGTGACATTTTGCAAAACTGCTAAACTTGTGACCACAGCTGTCAAACAATGGTTTCAGGAAACTCACTCCTGGTCGTTTTAGCATGGATCTTTCATAAAGTTCACCACACGTTTGTGTTTGTGTACCAGCTCAGTTTACTCACCCTCCGGGTCCAGCTGGGAGGTGCTTTGACTCTTCTTCCCCAGTCCCACCATGGCGGCCATCTTGGCTCCAAAGCTGGAGCGCCTCTTCTTGTCGTCGTCCTCGTCGTCGTTCCTGCCCAGCGAGCACATGTCTCCACCAACACTGGAGCTCTTGGTGATGTTGGAGCCCGGAGTGGCCGTCTGAGCCCTGTGTTTCATTTTAGATGTAAACTCACTGTCAGCCATGTCAGGTGCAGGAGATACAGGAAGAGGAAAGATGAGGAGGACAGGGACAGGAAGAGAGAGGAAGGGACAGGATTCAGCTAAAGGATTTAGGAGAAGGGTCAAAGGTGAAGAACAAGAAGCACGGGTACAACATGCATGGGACATCTACTGAGGAGCATAAGCATGAACTGCATCCATGGAGAGCTGCGGGGATGGCGTATTTTTGTAGGCCAGAACCAAGAAATTAGTTGCATTTTAGGTTTTCTAAATAAGTTTTTTTGTTGAATTTCTGAAATCAGGTCCGTTAACACAACTCACTATTTCACATTTTATTCTACCATGTAAAATACATCAGTAATACCTCTTGAGATTTTTTTAAGCTTTTCCTCTTGAAAAAGTGTCTAAATGGACTACGGAGGTTGCTGAAGGTATTAAACATCATCACACCTAACAGATAAACTCAACTGATCACTAGATGCCTACAATCTTGCTCTTATAAACTATTCTGACTCAAACCTTCAGAGAAAATGTTTTATTAGAAAGTTATTTTTACTAGGGTAATGGTGTCATGACATGTAAAGACTGTGTGCTGCTGTGTCTATTTTGAGTTTATCTTCTGCTGTAAAAAAAAACAAAAAAACTGCTCTAGCGTAAAGTCAATCTGTGCAACTTTCATTTAATCAATGAGCATTAACATTATTTTACTGAAAATATTTACCTTGGTATATCCTTAGTAAAGGTCAGTATAAATACTGTATGCATTTATACACAGAGGCACAGTTTGCAGAAAGCTTATATAATGACCTATTTAGATGACATGAGACAAGCTCTAGGAAAAATAATGAGACGGTGACTCATCAAACTCTCCTGAGATAATACGAGAGGACGACTTTAGGATATAAACAAGAGATCTGATCCTGTGCCAGTGACCTGTCTGACTAATCGAAACCACCGATTAGTTAGATGTTCTGTTGGTTTTCTGTGAATAGCAAGTGTTTAGGTGATTTTTTTTTCTTTTTCTATATAAAATAGAAATTTGTTAGACTTTTGCGAGGACATTTCCATTGACACTGAGCTGAAACATTTGTACGGCTATGACGAAAAAGATGAGGCTGTTTCTATGACAACCGGCCTCATCTTTGCTCTGCATGTTAAAGACTTCATCAGGCAGGATCACCTGACATTAAACACTCTAACACTTAGACACTGACTCAAATGTACGTGTTATTTATTAATTTAAATATGCCTCTACAACCAGACTAAACCTGATATAAATTCACTTTAAACCATGGCTTATATGGAATAAATGTTTTATAAAAGCAATAAGCCACTTAATGCGTTTATAAAACATTTATTCCCTATAAGTAGTAAGATTACACCAATTAAACAGAGCAAATGAAGTGTAATGATATTATTAAAAACATTATTCTTCGCCAAACAATGCTGTTCTTCAGAAACAGTTGTGGTTTCAACAAAGTGGTTGGCAAGCAACACACAAATGTAAACAAAGGTGTATGTTTGTAGAATAATTTGCAACAGCTTCGAACTTGGCTCAACCAATCAAAATAAAGAACTATTTGTTTTAGAAATTGCTTGTGATGTGGGTATCAAAAGTTTTCAGTAGGTCCTATTATTGTAGCTGTACAAACAATTCTCTATAACTTTTAAAATAGTCTCTACAAACTTCTATTCTCCTTTTCTATTCTTAAAAATACTATACTTGGGATTTTAGATTGTACATGGTTTCTGTGCTAAAAACCTGCTCATTTTCTCCTCGATCTGTGCTCTTTGTAGTTCTGTGTCTAATGTTGGGATACTGCAGAGCAGTAGGTGCTACACATGACTAGAAACGAGGTTTGACACAGTATAGTTAGTTCTTCTGGTGTTTAAGATTGTGATTACAATTGTAATTTTTGCATATTTTTGAACCTGGGTGAAGGTTTTGAGGGTTTTGAGTAATGCAGCATATTTTCATTGTGTGTGTTTTCAAGGTGTGTGTTTTCAGTCATCAGGCAAATCGGAAACGGTGGGTGGACAGAAGGACTTAGTCATCCCTCTTCACATGACAAAGGCTAATTTGTCTTTAATGAGCCAGCTCCATTCATCTTTTCTTGGCACTTAACCTCATGCTGCAGCAGCTCAGTGTTTCTGTGGAAACTCCAGAGAGCAATGAAGATGAGGAGCTGTTTGGGTCAGACGCTACGAGATAACATGCACAATAACAGACAGGAAAGGACCTCGCCTGGCTTTGACAACAGCATTTGACTCTAGGAATGAGATTCCCCATCATTAACCCCACATGGATGACCAAAAGAGATGTTGTTTTCAAGAGCGTGGCCACTACTTTAAAATGATTGTAACCTAATAGAAATGCGGTGCTCAACATCTGTACGAGAGAGCCTCTGAGTGCTGGTTGTGTAAAAACTCATGCTTACTGCAGTGGCTAATTGGTGAAAAATTCTGTTAAGGACATTAAAATTCTATTTTATCTTCTGTAGCATTTTTTAATGATCTCAAACACTTCATCTATATTCAATTAGTGACCCACAAATGGCACTGAAAACTTATTGAAGTGGAAATTGCGAGAAATGCTGGAGAACTGAAGCTTTTTTCTTGGTTTTGCTCTAATTGGAGTGGAGACAGCAGCTGTTCATGCAACTCTCCCCAGGGTTTCGGAGATGACTGTGATATTATGTAAGACACAAGCTCTTTTGGGACAGTATGATGAACTATATGGCAGTGTAGAGAGGTGACATCCTTAACTAACAAACATACAACTGGGATACAAAACAGTGAGAAGAGTGAAAGAACAGGCTCAGCTGTTTTTTAAAGTGCATTTTGATATTGGTCTTATTGATATTTAACCCGTTTTGGATTTTGTTTTCCTGGAGTTTCTTTTTTAAGTAAATTATTGACTAGCCAAATATTTTTGTATAAATTAAGTAAAAAACTACATTAACATTATAGCTAATTTAGGTTTTGTTTATGGTGAAATTAAGTCGTATAAACCCAAAATTTATTATTATTATTAGAGCCAGACTTGATATTGTTTTGCCTATTTTATCGGTCAATATGAGCCTATTGCACAGCATTGGCGAATATGGTGCAGATATGCCTAGTTGGTGACACTCAAAGCAAAAACAACTTTCACAATGAGCTTATCATTCTCGTTTGCTATTAGTAGGGCCCTATGTTTTCTGCAATGTAGAAAACATGAACAGAATCGCAGAATTTACTCTATAATGCAGTTTTACATGGAATTTGTCATAACAATAGTAGGTCGGTACACTTAAATCAAATCACGACTAGTGTCTGTGCTGCATTAGTAGGGCCCTATGATTTCTGCGATGCAGAAAAGCGAACAGAATCAAGCAAACAGAATGTAGAATTTAGTGTCTAGACTAGTGTCTGTAAATATTAAACTGCAAAAAGACTACTTAAATACGAATCGTAAAGCGAATGGGAAGTTTGTCAAAAATTTGACTGGTACTGTACCATAAACAATATCGGCCGATATATCAATATCATACTTTTTTTATGCCTTAATATCGGTATCGGCATCGTCCACCAAAAACCCATATCGGTAAGGCTCTAAGTATTATACTGACCTACATTAAGTTAAATTTTTGATTATGGCTACAGAAAATATATTGCTTTATAATAAACAATCTTTTGACTTCGTATGAATGTTTTTTCAATCAAACCATAAATATAATTTGAAAAAAATTTAATAAAATTACATTTTCCTGTAACTAACTACTTAAGAGATTTTTTTTGTATTTTTGTTTTGTTTGTCCAAAAAACAACTTTTTTTTTCAGCGTGCTAACAACTTGACATGTACACTATATAAATAAAACTGTTTCCTAGCTCTAATCATTCTTAAACTCTTACTTCATTAGATTTACATCGGAATACATCTGATATTTAGAGGCATAATCACACTAGTTGCAGGACACTAGAGTTAGAGGACATTAGCTAGAGGACACTAGCTGGGTTTACGAGACGATTTGTTTCTAACCTCTCAGGCTCCGCTTCTTCTTCCTCTGGCTCTGAGAAGACAGTAGCCCCACCCACCTCCCCATCATGCCCCGCCCCCTGTGTGCTCGCTGTAGTGGCTTCCACCTGCTCTTCCACAGAGACAGCGCCCTCCTCTCCCTGACTCTGAAGAGCCTCCGCACGGCTGACACACACGCACACGTAAACCATGCCACGACACAATGAAAGGAAGCATGCAAGACAAAAAAGACACAGAAAAGACAGATATAAGCCTGGCAAACATGAGATGAAGAAAAGAAAAGAAACCCTGAGCAAAATATCAGTATGAAAATGTGAAAAATGAATTCTCTTTGTAAATGACAGAATGATGCTGTGAGATTCTCTTTGAGAGTTTCAGTTTTTCTGTTAATGGGTGAATCTTTTATAAATAGTGAAAATGTCCAATCCATATTTCTAATATACATTTTAGGCTATAAACACTTTTTTGTCCTTTTCTCCTCAAAATCATCATTCTTATTTGTGTGATATGAAAATATTTATTAATGAAATAAATGAAAATCAATTATTTTTAAAAAGAAATTAATACTTTTATTCACCAAGACTGCATTAAAATAATCAAAAGAGACTGTAAAGTTTTTTAAATTGTTACAGAAATTCTGTTTGAAATAAATGTTCATAAAATAATTCTAATTTCTGAATAAATCACAGCTTCCACAAAAAATACGGTGCATAATGGTTCTCAACATTAAAGCGAATCAGCATATTAAATTTGATTTCTGAAGGATAACGTGACACTGAAGACTGTAGTAATGATATTGAAAATTCTCGTTCTGAAAATATATTTCTTTAAAAATATATTACAATAGAAAACAAATTGCAATAATATTTCAAAATATTATTGCATTTACTGTATCAAATAAATGAAGCTTTCATGAGCATAAATGAGTTCGAAAACATTAATAAATGAATTACAATTCATTTAGAACTGATATTTGTTTCCCTTTTCTTTTGAAGGTAAATATGAGTTGGACCGTTCTTTTTGAGATTCACCTTTGTTCAAAACCATGTGAAGTGGTCTCAGTCACTGATAAACACACTCTTGGTAAGTTCAGAGGTTGGGCTCACTTCACAAGCAGGCAGAGCCGAACCTGAACTCAGCAGAAGCACAGTAAGTGTGTTCCTGACTGCAGACACATCCATAGCTGTCAGGGTTGAGGGGGGTTACTGTGCACTCACCTGATCCTGCGGCTCGCTCGCACCCTTTCTGACTGGACAGACATGTAGCTCGTGCTGCTAAGCCGAGACGCACTCGACATAGCGGACACGTCGCTTACATCACTGTCCGATGATCTCATGGAGAGACTGTCCATCCCACGCTGTGAGGGGAAAAACAAAAAAACAAGCTTTATTACATTAAAATAATGTAACCAGTAACTGAATGAATCTCACAATTGATTCCTATAGAGTGCCTGGCCACTTTATATTGTGTCACTAATACCTGTTTACTTAAGTACACATTGGTACATAATATCTACAGTTATGGTATGTGCAAGTACAAATGTGTAACAGGACATTGGTAGCAACACTTTTTCACTCTACCAAGTACTCGTGTAACAGGTATTATATTACTACATTTTGTAACAACAGTATATAAAGGAGTAATTGGATGAAGTTGGGTAGGTTTAGTGATATGTAAAGTGTGAGGAGTTGGATCTGGAGTTGGTGCACCACTGTAATATCAGTGTATTTTCATGATAACTCCTCAGGAACTGTCCACTTAATATAAAGTGTTACATTCTGGACACCAACCACAATTTATATGTAAAGCCAAAGACAATTTACTTGCTATATCCATAGGAAATGTTTACTTAACTTCTTTAACAAAAAGTGCTAGTCCTGTTACACATTTGTACTTTTATTACCAAAAAGTGTTGTTACCAATGTCCTGTTACACATTTGTACTTAAACATACCATTCTGAGGGTTGTTACAAGTGTGTAGTTACAGAAATATTACAGCTGTAAATACTATGTATCAATGTGTACTTATACTGTGGTTATATACTAAGTACACATTCTAGTTACGTTAACATGCTGCTAAGCTAACAATAACACGCTAATAAGCATAACAATAGACTTTAGTTAGGGTACTGCTACAATGAATTTGTGAATTGGATATCATTCTATTTCTATATATCAGTATAGTTCCTGACTTCAGCAGCCGTCTTGTGATGCCACCTTATATGTGACCCTGGAGCACAAAACCAGTCATAATACAGGTATATTTGTAGCAATAGCCAAAAATACATTGTACATTAATATATTAAAACTTTATTTCTGATTAGTAATACGCATTGCTGAGGACTTCATTTGGACAACTTTAAAGGAGATTTTCTCAATATTATTTATTTTTTTTGCACCCTCAGATTCCAGATTTTCAAATAGTTGTATCTCAGCCAAATATTGTTCTATCATAACAAACCATACATCAATTGAAAGCTTGAAGAGCTTTCTGATGATGTATCAATCTCAATTTAAAAAAAAAAATACTCTAATGACTGGTTTTGTTGTCCAGGGTCACATATTTTATGTTTATCAGTCTTAATTCTCATTTATTCTCTCAGTCCTGATTCTTATTTAACACACTTTCCACCTTCCAGTGGTTTTAAAACAGAACCAATAACTAAAATGTTTAGAAAACTCACAAAGGATGTCATATTCCAGAACACACACTGCTCTCAGTGGTCAAAAAACAGATTTTATATAACTTACAAAATTAATCAAAAGAGAACAGAGGACAGGAAGGAGATCAGCTGTTATGTAACGACAGGATTCAAAGCGCTCATCTTCTCTTATAGTAAACTCAACACAGATGCTATATTTCAGCTGTATATCAGGACCACAGGTTTGACAGATACTTGACGCTTTATGTAACCATGAGAAACAGCTTTTGTGAGGTCCTAAGCAGGCAAACAAAGCAACAAACAGTAAATCCTTAATGATAATCTAAAGAGTTTTTCTTCTCACTAACTGTAACCAAACAATGCACGATAAGCCATTTTGGAGGTCCCTTGTGTCCCTCGTGCTGCACTGAGAAGCTCCACCCACTACAAAATCCCATTGGTCCAAAACTCATTTAACAAGATTTGGCAACAAAAAGTACTTGGATACTGGGAAAAAAAAGTTAATTTCTTATTTAAGTTAGAAAATAGGTTTCCAAATGTTTGCTTTGAGAGGAACTTCTCATTGCACTTGGTTGGGCCCTGATAAAACTGTACATCATCTGAAGAGTTAATTCCTTACTGCCAGCTATTCTCAACCTACCCACTGGTGAAAAAGACCAAACGACTGGCATCGGACATGTTTGTAAATGTTCTTAAGATATCAAGGGAGTTAAGCTGCAAATGATCCGTTGGCTGAGACCTCTCCTCTCCAAATGAAGTCACCGTGAAGAAATGCTCCTATATTCCCAAATACTGAGGAAACTACTACTGCTTTACTGTAGAAGGACACAAAACACTTAGGAAGAGGAAGAAACATACCCTTGATGGATCCTTCAAAGTGCCTGTGTGGAAAGACAAACAAGGTTTAGATGTATAGAAACTCATCACACAAAACCACAGCATGTGACACAGTGTTGTTGCTTGTTACATACAAATACACATCAGCAAACTTTAAAGCGACACACAGTTGACAAACTTATATGGACTACATTTTTCAACTGTATCTGATCCAGTCAAACCAATTAGCCAGTAAGAAAACATTATGCCATTAAACAGCAGAATGACAACTGATTTAAGCAGTTATTCAAAGTCACTTCTGTTTTATGAACATGTTTGATCAGCAGATTGACCAGCTATCATTGATTCTGAAAGACTAAAGAAGAGACTGCATCTTTAAATCTGGTACTGTATGTCTGCTAAACATTTCCTTTGACAACTTTTAGGAGTACCCTTGTACACTGTACTGTAGATAAACTCAAAATGAACACACAAGCTCACATAATGCAGCGATGAACAAAAAAGCCTCAAAAAATAACAAGTTCATAGAGTCCCCAAGGAACTGATTAAGAAAAAAAATTATAAGCTTTTAAACTTTTATCACAGATATTGAATAAAACTCATCAAGCAACAGAGGAAACGCTCATATTTCAACACTTGGTTTTAACAATGATGCCTTGGATGTTTGGACTGATATAGCGATAAATCTTTGAATTCCATATTTGAAATTTCAACATTAATGCAATTAATCGCAACCAATCTAATCGACTGTGAATCACTGAAAAGACCAGAGTAACTCTTTGGATGCTGTGTATTCACTCCACCAATTTAACCGGCAAAATTCCCAATTGCAACTCAAAACTAGTCCGTAACTAGCCCAATCACCTTTTGAGGGGGCTCAACCATTAAAAAAATGTAAAATACAGAGGGCTAATTATTGCGTTATTGGGGTTGCTCCAATCTGCAGACATTAATAACAACCCACGGCAACAGTACTTTAGTAGCCCGATTCTGTGGGAAAACCACAGACTTGGCAACACTGTCACTGGGCCAGTAACCTCAAAGGGACACATTTCTTTACTCCTACAGTCCAAAATATACATGTTTTTTGTACGTGCATGCTAGCATATGCATACAGTCAAATGTGTAGCCTTTCAAAGTGTACTCCACTTGATAGTGTGGCCAAACTCTGGCAGTAGACACATACAGTCTAAAAAGTGTCATCTTTGTCCAGCGTTGCGCTATTTTTCTCCAGACGTATGACTCATGAAAATGTTGTTGTACTCACAATTTGTATTCACAAAGCGGTAGTCAGTGCATCTGTCAGTTGTTGTTGCTGTTCCACCTGTTTAGTTTTATTTATCTGAGCTGTTGTTTCACGGTACAAAATAAAACTAAAGAGAGAGAACAGCAACAACATTGCAGAGACTGCAACAACTACATCCACATTGACAAGCGCTTTGTGAGGGGGTTGTGGGATGGACACAACTTTAAGCTGAAGAGTACAAAGGCATTTTTAATGGTCATAACCTCTGGAGAAAAAATAGCACAAAAAGAACAACTTTTCAACTGCCTGCATTAGCGTACACCTGAAATTGACTATATTTTGAAAGGCTATGCATACAAAAAAAAAAAAAAAAGTATACTTTTTGTAAACTTAAGGAAGTAATGTGTACTCTAACTCTATTATGCACCCTTTAGTGGTTAAGAAGATGTCCTTTTGAAGGAACTGCCCCAGCAACCTTTCAAAGTACATTTCTTTAGCACAATTTTTCTTCAGGTGTGCAGTTAAAAAGTGCACACTTCAGATACATTCTCTATACAAGACCATTGAAAAGTTTGAGGCCAGAAAGTTTAAATGTTTTCTAAAGTCTCACCACTAGTTTCACTGTAATAAAAATACAGCAATATTGTGAAATGAAACTGACCTCAAACTCAAACCTTTGTGTAGTTGTGATGTCTTAAACTCTTTTAGCAACTCTACCCAATCACATACACTACTTATTCCAACACACACACACACACACACATCTCCCAAGGTTGTTCTTAAGGGCTTTATGTTGGTGTTACACAAACTCAATCTGTATACAATACCTGCATCTCCATTCTCTGACACTGTTGACTCTGACACTATAGCTGATGTGTGGATGAGAGGAAAACAAGACAGTTTAGACAGACACAAGACACACAATGTGATGATGGACACACACTCTCGCACACAAACAGAGTTTAGATTAATTTCATTCAGAAACTCATCACTCATAACATGCCGAAACAAACCAAAAAACACCTGAGAAATCCAACACCAAAAAAAAAAAAAAACTTTACAAGATGTAAACCATCAAAACAAAGAACTGCATACTTTAAGCAAAAGTTAATAAAATACATAAACTTCAAACACACACGCTACAGACAGACCACCATTGCTAACCTATTTTCCCCACTACATACTACTACAAGCAATGCTTTAATGCATTTATAATCACTTGCTACTGTCTCAAGTAAGCTCTTCTTTAAACTATTTTAGAAGTTTAATTTGAAAAGCACAATGTTACAAAATGACAATCTCACAATCTTACTTCCGACAAGCCTCCTGTTTCATTTTTTTCCCTATTTTATGCTGTAAATGTAATGATTCATGTAATGTATGCTATTGTTCTGTTTTTCTTATTTACTTCAGTTGTATGCAATAATAATTCCAGAAACAAAAACGTACATGTTTATGTATAAGATATTAGTGAGAACTGTTTGTCTCAGCATCAATAAAAGTATGTTAATCAAATCATCATGTACATGACTATGAATGTGACCTTACTTCTATCTCAAGTTGCTATAGTCTCGGCTTGAACCTTCAGAAGGTTCAGTCTGAACAAACAACACAGCAGCAACAAGAGCAGCGAAAGCAGAGAGTGACAGCACAGAAGAAGAGCTGAAATCTAGATCCCTCAGAAGCACACTCTAGGATTGATCTACTCTACTATAAGGGCAGATGAAGAGCACAGGTTGTGCCATACCAGGAGCTTTCTTCTGCTGGTCCTCCCATGTCACCTCTGAAGTTACAACACAAGGAGAAACAATCAATGCTCCTGCTTAACAAAACTGTTCATTAGATGTGCGCAGAACAGGCCTGCAGAGCTCACATTTAGGTATGCTCAATTTACAGTTTTGCACAATGTACCCTTATACAAACTTACTTTTTCTCCATAAAACCAAATAAAAAAAGCTATATATACACACACACACACATATTATATATATATACACATATATATATATATATATATATATACATACAGTCCTGTGCAAAAGTCTTAGGCCACTAGTATTTTCACCAACAAAAAATGGTTTTAAGTGGGTTATTTCTATCTTTTGTGG
>JAUMHE010000072.1:2720628-2734750 GCA_032359235.1 Enteromius mattozi
TGATCATCATCCAGTCTGTCTGGAATGATATGAAGTAACAGAACAAACTGAGACAGACTAAATCCAGAAGAACTGTGCCAACGTCTCCAAGATGCTTTAAAAACCTACCTGGAAAGCTACCGCAAAAGATAGAAATAACCGACTTAAAAACATTTTCTTTGTTGGTGAAAATACTAGTGGCCTAAGACTTTTGCACAGTACTGTATATATGTTTATTTATTATTATTATTATTATTATTTTTACTTGTACTAATTAAAAAAAGAACTGGGGGAAAAAAGTAAGAAATTTTATTAATAGTAAATTATATGTTATTTATTTTGTGGATATTTTATTTAAGAAAAAACATATCTTTAGGTTGAACTACGAAAGTGAAGCTGATTTTTAGGTCTGTTTTTTAAGAAATGCTATTGAGCCATCTACAGGTGAATGAAGGTATTACATTTAAACTTGGGTACAGTTCCTTAAAAAAAAATAACCAATTATTCTTAATTAAATTCCTATTAAATCCAACACAGCTAGAACTATAGCGTAGCTTGGTGTGAAAACTGAATTTCTAAACATTTTCATTAACAAAACAGGTTTTTTAATTGCATCACCAACACAATCATAGCATGCTATATCTGATGACAACCATACAAACAGTAAGTACTGCAAATGTATACAACATCTACTTGTGCTAAATCTATCCAGCGCAAACACACAGTAAAACATCACAGAGAGATTCACACGCTCACACACACTTGCCTTTCCTCCCATTGACAGGTGGGGGAGCTACAGGCTTTTCCTGGGATTCTTGTGTGGGAAACGGCACACACATAAACAGAGGGTGAGTCCATTGATCAGTGTTTCCCACAAACACACAGGAACACTCTAACACAAACACACACACTCACACACACACACATGCTCAAGAGAAGTTACCAACACTATTAAAGTAAAATGAAAGCATAAATAAATATTGCCTTAAGCTAATATATATATATATATATATATATATATATATATATATACACACACACACACACACACACACAAGTCAACATTTGAACCTAAAACCAATATGCTTTCTTAGGACAACTTTGATTAACTTTTTTTGATCCACTTAAAATGTTGACTACTACATATATATACAGTAACAAGCACTCAGACTATGTTCAGAACAGCATACTACTCCACTGTTTTGTGCAGTGTGCAGTTTCTAGCATACTACTGACTGTAATATTGAAGTAATCAAAGCAGTATACAGTGCATAAGGCCCTATGAAAAACCCTGTATATAGTGTATATTGTGTGTGTAGTCCGCAATAAGCAGCACACTAGTATTTATAAGGTCCAAAATGTATACTGTGCAGTACGCAATAAGCAAGCATTTGTAAGGCCCTAAGTGTATACAGTGCAGTACGCATTAAGCAGTATACTAGTATTTATAAGGCCCTAAGTGTATACAGTGCAGTATGCATTAAGCAGTATACTAGCATTTATAAGGCCCTAAGTGTATACTGTGCAGTACGCATTAAGCAGTATACTAGTATTTATAAGGCCCTAAGTGTATACAGTGCAGTACACATTAAGCAAGTATTTATAAGGCCATAAATGTATACAGTGCAGCACGCATTATACTATTTGTAAGGCCCTAAGTTTATACAGTGCAATATGCATTAAGCAAGTATTTATAAGGCCATAAATGTATACAGTGCAGCACGCATTAAGCTACTGTAAGTACACTAATATTTATAAGACCCCAAGTGTATACTGCATGATATACAGTAAGTAGTACACTAGTAGTTCAATACAAACAGAGTGCTTGTGTTCAGCTCTTCTGCAGCGACACACCTAGCACAGAAGCCTGCTGGACGAGTGGTGAGGATGATGATGGAGCAGCAGCAGGAGGAGGAGGAGGAGGAGGGGTGGGAGTAGGAGCTGGAGAGGGAGGGGCATGTATGGGTGAAGGAGTGGCAACTGAAGGTGGCGGATGAGCGTGTGCAGGAGGGGGAGGAACATGAACAGGAGGAGGTACAGGGGCGTGGGGGGCAGCAGGGCCCGGGACAGGAGGCTCCATCCCCACAGGAGCTGTGATGATGACAATGAAGACAACAGGATTGGCAGAGATAGAGTTATGGACAAAAAGAAAAAAGAAACACAAGAATATTAGCATATAAAGATGAATGTTTATAAAATGTAGTGATGCACCAAGTAAAAAAAAAGTTGCAGGCCACTACAACAGATATTGTTAACTGAAACTATGAGACGAACAAAAAGTAGTGTTCATATGAATTCATCCACTTTAACTTATTTATAATAATCTTATTATAGTTAATCATATTTTCTTTTACAGTTTTTATTATAATTTATGATAATGCAATTTTTCCAGAATGCTTTATTTTAACTATTTTATTTAATAAAACTTGTATATATATATATATATATATATATATATATATTTAAGACTCAGAGCCTGTGTAATATGTACACTATTGTTCAAAAGTTTGGGACTTTATGATTTATTTTTAATGGTTTTAAAATAAGTATCTTATCACCAAGGCTGCTATTTATTTGATCAAAAATACAGATACATGTCTTACTATTACATAGAAAATCTTTTGTAGATATATAAATGTTTTTACTGTTACTTTTTAATAATTGAATGCAACCTTCCTGAATAAAGGATGGAAAAGTATGGGGAAAAAAAAAAGAACTTTACTAACCACATTCTGAATAGTAGTATATAGACTTGCATATAACCGGTTGTATAGTAAACAGGAAAAATAGAATATTTTATACCATAGAGTTAAATCCAAACAAAGACTAATTTTCAATCAGCATTTTTGATTTGGTGCATCACTAATAAAATGTAAGATGACACACACATAACAAGGCAGTTTGTGACACTGTATTGTTGTTGTTGTTTTTTTATTTATTATAAGTTTTATTATAATTATTTGTTTATTCTTATTATTTGATCAAATAGCTATCTTTGCTATATAACAACAGCATTACCAGCCATTGCTTGTGTGGCTTGTGGATGTGGAGGTGGAGGGGGCGGGGCCGGAGATTGTGAAACCCCTCCCACCGCTTCAACATTCAGACAGAAATAAGAGTAGGAAAGACAAACAGAAGTACTCCATCAGACATGAAGATGAGAACAACAAAACTGAAAAGAAAAGCTAAAATAATTGCCTATACTAATTTTCTCCACTTCGTCACTAAACATACCAACTACAGTATGCTACAGTATTCTCAAATGCAAATATAATTTTGAAAACTGAATAATTCAATAATATAAAAGTGAAGAGACCCATAGAAATGTACTATACATAGTCTATCAACAAACTTTGATGTAAATGGAAGAATATCAAGATCATATTTGCATTTGACTGGGGTTAACCGTCCTATGTGTCCTAAACATAAGTTACCAGCCAGAGTCTGTGGAAGCTGGGGCAGAACAGGGGGCGGAGCAGGAGGCTGAGGCACCGCCCCTGTTCCTGCTTCATTGGTTGATGGATTGTGCCAATCAAAAGAGAGAACAAACCAAAAGATCACTAAGTGACTAACATACCGTGACTATCATTCTGTGACTGACAGCAAGGCCACTACTAGGAGTAGACTGTAATTTCTAAAATACAATATAAATATACATTCATCTTTCAGAATTTCTCTTATGCCAATGATTAACACTTCTAAGGTTGCAGAGCTGCATACCAGAACTTAGCTGAACTAATATCAGAACTTAGCCTGGCTGTTCTGCAACTTAAACGCTGCCAGAAGATGCTACTAACATTAAAGGTCTGACATAAATTGCTTTTAGCTTTTACCCTAAACTAATCTCAATAAGGGACACCGATTTGTATGAAAGCCTGTTTATGCTATAGAATAACGATACAAAAAAGGTAACTGCAAAGATTTATCTCACAGTTATGACTATTTCTCGCAATTTGAGACTTTTAAATCAGAATTGCTTTTATATATACACACAACCATTTTGGATCAAAATTCTTACTTTATTTCTCACAGTTCCAAATTATTTTCATAATTTGCTGAATTTCTCTCCCAAAATTTTAACACATTTCTCAGAATTCTAAGCTCCAATCTGTTTTTTCCCTTCTCTGTACAAAATTCTTTGCAAATTATGTCTTGGAAATTGGACTTTCTCTCTCAGAACTGAAAGTTAAACTTAATTTCTTATAATTCTGACTTCATATTTCACATTTTGGCCTTTTTTCCTCTCGGAATTTACACCTCTCACCTTCCAAGAACACAGTACTAATTGTGTTGAAGTTAATTCAAGTTAAAATGACCTATTTAATTTCATGGCAAAAAACAGCCTTGGGTACTTTTGATATCAACTGTAGAAGATATTAATCCAGACAGACAAACTACATAGACTACACAGCATACATCTATAATGATAAACGTACAACACTACTGATTGCGCTAACATGGCAGAAGCACTGTTCGCTCAACTAAACAAACGGTAGAAGCTAGACCAATGACAGGTAAAGCTCACAGGTTGAATCAAACAGAGGAGACGATAAAGCTGTAATAAAGAAGACAGAGACGAAGCTAAACACACAGAAGCTAGTGCTTACAGACCTTCATAAGGCTCAGTAATGCCCTCGCCATCTTCTGGGGAAAAGGGTGGGGGGAAAAAAATCCATGCTGTGTTATGTAAAGGAGAATTCTATTATTTTATCATTACACAACATTCTTTATTTGACTGGTTCTTTATGCATAAGCCAATTTTTTCTAATAATTATTGTGCACTTTTCGTTTGTTTGTTGAATTTCTGTCCTAATGGAAAGGTTACTCTTATCGTCTACATAAACCCATCTTGTGACTCTAAACTTTACCGATCATACAAGTTCTCCACTCAAGAGCCACAAACCCTGTGATCTGGTTGATCTACTCACTTCTGTCCATAGACCCCTTGGGTGGGACCTGCGGTAGCTGCCGACCTCTTCGACTCGATACCGGCGTGCTGGTGGGACTGGTTTGAACCGATCCGGTGCGGATGTTTGCCCTGTGGGACAGACGGTGTGTCAGGAATGAACACAAAGCATTTCATCTAAAGAAGTGTTGGTGGTTGAGTCATAAACCTGGCCAAAACACTGTTTGACTAACACAGAGCACGCTGGTGGGAGGACGCCAATACAAACAAACCTACTGACTACTGTTATATTGGCAGTAGCATCATTTAATGAGACCATAGTATCAGAAAACACATTCCACTTGAATGCTATTTGGCACAGTGTTTTTTTTCTGGGGTTAGTAAGAAACTTGGGGGAAGTAAAAACATTTGGTAAAATATGTCCTGTAGATAAGGTACATCAACATAAGCTGTACAGCAACCCAGATAAGACTGTAGGTGAATCTCATGAATCCTGACAAGTCATATTTTACTCCAATATTAAGAGACAAATAAGAAATTATATGTTTTTTCATATCATCAACAAAGCCTGTTTTAGCCTATGCATTCACTGCCGTACAAAAGTTTGTGACCAGTAAGGTTTCAAATGTGTCTTAAGGCTGTATTTATTTGATCATATATAGAGAAAAAAACAGTGATATTGTAAAATTATGTTTTATTTTTAATTTACTTTAAAAGATGTACTTTTTCTGAGCGCTGAATTTTTATCAACCATTACTCCAGTCTTCAGTGTCACAAGATCCTTTAGAAATCATTCTAATATACTGAATTATTACTAGTGTTGAAACTGTTGTGCTGCTTATTATTTTTTTGGAACCTGTGATATTTTTTCATTTCATTTCATTTTTCACGATTATTTGATTAATAAAAGTTTAAAAGAACAGCATTTATTCAAAATACAAATAATTTCTAACAATGTAAGTCTTTACAATCACTTTTTATCCATTTAACACATCCTTGCCTAATAAAAGTATTAATTCTTTAAAAAAAAAAATCACTGACCCGAAACCTTTGAATAGCAGTGTATAATATAATTTATATTTTGAATAAACACTGTACTTTTTAAAGTTGTATTAATGAAATAATCCTGTGAAAAGTATCACAGGTCCCAAAAAATATTAAGCAGCACAAGTGTTCCCAACATTGATTATGAAGCAATATATTAAATGATTTCTGAAAGATCATAAGACACTGAAGACTAGCGTAATGCTGCTGAAAATTCAGCTCTGATTAAAGGAATAAATTCTATTTTTTAGTTTTTTTAAATAGAAAAATGTTATTTAAAATTTCAATAATATTAAAAAATTACAGGTTTCTGTATTTTCGATCAAATAAATGAAACCTTGATGCGCATAAGAAATATATTTTTAAAAAACTGTAAAAATCTTACTTATGCCAAACCTTTGAATGGCACTGTATATAAATTGTAAAGTTTTACTAATTTAAAACTATTATATATATATATATATATATATATATATACACACACACAAACTGAATTACAGTAAGTAGATTTTTTTGTAGTAAAATATGACCTAGCATGTTCTTGACAGCATTATTTTGTCAGAAAAAAAATCTGACCATAAAAGAGCATGCATTTGATAAATATGTCACAGTCATGTGCATTTTAGCCATGTAAACATACAAAATACATCTGTGTAAAATGCACATCAACTCCACAGTAAACACAATGATCTTTAAAGCACCTTTTGAGCTCAGTGTCACACCAGCTTTCAGTACATGTGGCTCACGTCTCAAAATCAACTGTGGCACATCTAAAAGCTACCGCATCAGTGAAAGTTCATGCGCAAATCTGACACATTTATGTCATTTCCTAGTGACTTATGACGTGCGGGGACAAATCGTAAGTCAAAAGGTGTTATGGTGTCTCAAAAGGTGTGATGGAATCAGCATCAGGAGAAGGTGCTTGTGGCGGCTGAAGCTGCAAGGAAAGTGAAAAGGCTTGAATGCATGAGCACACCGCACTCATAACAGCCCATAACTCAAAGTGTAAACTGTTAAACAACAAATAAATAATGTTAGTAACACACACGCACACAAAAATAATAATAAAAAGTACGATGCCAGGTACACACCATTATATCTCAAGAGGATATAACAGGTGTGTCTATAATCCAAATCAAAAGACGTTAGTAGCAACCATCATCGCTACTCTCTACTCTACAAATGAAGATCAAATCATAAACAGCATCGTTACACAGGGTTAAAATAAGAGGAAGTGGAGAGAGGGGCATTCCAGGTGACAGGAAGCAGAAGGCATGGGCTCGTTTAGTGCTTTAGTGCTTGTTGTGATGGGTCGGGTCACCTCGTTAAGGCAGGAGAGGGAGGGGCGGATCTCCCTGACGGTAAGGACGGCATGGATCTCATGTAGCCGGAGTCGGGCCGCTCTGACGAGCGCGAGCGCGTGTAGACCGGTCGCTCCATCATGGGCCGCTGGTCAGCTGACCGGGACCTGTAATGCTCATGTCTGTCCACCATGCTGCGGCTATACCTGCAGAACGTTAGTCAAAAAGCCACGCTCAGCCGAGCCCCAGTGCATCGTGGGAACACAGGGTGTCTCAGCTGTGAAATGACGTCGCTCGGCTAATCATAAGCACACCAAAAAAAAATGCATTTGAGTTTCAGCATTGGCTTCTCGGGGGAAATCATGAATATTAACCAAACAGAAACAACCAAAAATAAGTTTGCTGTTAACCAACAAACTGGCATGAAACAAACAAACGGAAGCTTCTGGAAGCTGCTGCAAAGAAAACAAGTGAACACATTTCACACTAACACAACTATAAGCCTGTGACTACAGTCTAATCCAACACAGTCTCACAACCAATTTGTACATATGTTACGAGGTGGCTAATTCGTACAAATTTGTACAACCTCATGTTGTCTAAAACCCCAGAGACAGGTTTAAACAAATTTATACGAATAGGTAACTCGTAAAATGCACACAATTTAGCAAAATCGTATGAATTCGTACGAGTGACATCATACGAATTTGTATGAATTAGCCACGTTGTGAAACATGTACGAATTGCCGTGAGATTGGTCTGGTCTACTGCTATATACTCTATTTACGTTAGTACTTGCATAATATTACCTCGGATCTTCCTCATAGTGTTCATGGTTAGCTGGGAACTCTGGAATATTGTCCTCTCTTTGGAGGTGCGTAAGAGAAGAACATAAAATGCTAATTTAAAAGCTCTTATAACTGTCAGTAGTCGCCTTTACCCTTGTGAAAAAGCACTGCATGTGCACTTGTTGTATACTTCATGTCTTATAGGTATACTTCTAAAAACTACTCATAAATAACAATGTTAATGAAATAAATGACCACTTAAGTGTACTTAAATAGAGACACATTCGTGACCAGTGCTGGGGAAGTTAGTAATGCATAGTAATGCAAGTTAAAGTAATGCATTACGATATTGCGTTACTCCATTAAAAAAAAAGTATGATACTTATTTATTTGAAAAAGTAATTTATAAGTAATGTGTTACTTACTGGTAAAAAAATAATCTGATTAGTAACTTGCTTTACCCCAACACTGTTCATGACTATGATTCTTAACACACTTAAGTAGACTTTTAAAAAGTGCACTTTGTAATGAAATTTTACTTTAAATATGTATTTAAATAACTATGATTTAGTAGTCTTTTGTCATGTTTTGAATGTAATAAATTGCACCTCTATCATTAGAAATATATAAATTACAAATATATTTAAATAACAAACACACAAGTTTTAACAGTGACATTAAATTTGAGTAGTCATGCTTTAACTAAATTTATACTATAAAGTCTATACTATAAAGAGGTACTTAAGTCCTACTAAAGTAGGTAAAAAAGCACTCTGAAGTTTAAATAACTGCATTTAATATAAATTTAAACTATAATGTTAACATGCAATTAAGCGTCAGAAAACAATGCATTTGTTGTAATCAGTACTTTTTCACAAGGGTATACAGTATAGTGTACAATTCGAAGGGAGATTCATTTACTAGTTAAAAGTTACTAACAAAAACTAAATATAATTACATTCTAAAAACTAGCTATCATACTAAGATGTTTCAGTGATGCTACCGCAAATGCTAGTGACATTTATGAAATCTTCTATTGTGTAAGAAGCCATTTTCCAGAATACTGAGAACATTACAAACATCTGTAAAATTGTAAAGGTCAAAGGACAACTACAACATCTAAATCTAACTTCAGTCTGCACTTAAAGTAGGGCTGAGCGATATATATATATATATATATATCGATATACTCATGCGCATTCCGTCAGTAAAGCGGTCCACTGATTAGCAGTAAATCTCCACCAGTTGTTTTCAAATGGAGTGGCAGTTAATACACAGAGCCGTAGATCACTGACACGCTACACAATATTGGGTTCAGTATCGCAAATTAATCACCTGCGAAACTGAACATGATATTATGTAGCTTGTCAGTAATCTACGAATCTGTGTATTAACTGCCACTCCATTTAAAAAACAGGATTTACCGCTAATCAATGAACCTGCTTTACTGAGGAGATGTGCATGAATATGTATTGCCCAGCCCTAACTTAAAGTACTGTATTTATTGTAATTATACCTTTCTGTATCTGTAGAAGGCTCAATTTCTATCCTGGGGCACGTCCTACTGAATAAACCAACCTCAGTGTGTTAGTGCCACACTTTACACACAATATTAAGCTTTGAACAGGTCAGTAAAGTAAATAAATAAAATAAACTGGAGCCCCTCAGATCCATTACTAGACAAAGCCTCGGTGGGAACATAAATGTGTTATCTGTTCCAGGCAGTTGATAACAGATGAGTAAAGAAAGAGTGAGTGAGGGTTTGTGATGTTTGTAATGTGGGTGTTTATCTCTTCAGAAGACTTACCTGTAGTCTCCACCATTTCCATTCATGACATGATTGGGCCATGGAGTAGATACATGATTGGGCCCATTGTAATATCTTTAAATGGAGGATGAGGATTGATAGATTGGAATGAAGAAAGGAAAGTATGATTAGAATGAGCAACAGCTGAATCAGAGCAAGGGGTGAGGGTTAAGTCTGTAACTAGTATAAAGCAGTCCTATCATGGATGCATGAACAGAATGCATGTCTCAACTAAAGTATCCGGATTTTACCTCTCAGGAGATTCATATGAGTCACTGTAGGCAGACATTTGTCTATCTCTCCTCATCCTCCTGAACACAAAACAACACAAAATCAGATCCTATGCCAAACATAATTATACCTGCCAAAAAAAAAAAAAAAGAAAGGAAAAAAAGTCCAGCGCAGTCCTAAGGTGCCATGGATTCACTTTTCTCACGTTAACATATTTATTCTGAATATTCATATTCATTCATGATGTGGTTTGATATATCACTTGCTACTTTTCCAAGATAATGGGGTATTAAGATAATGGGATATTAAAGGCTTACGCTTTGGTTTGGGGACCATATCTCACTATTACTTTTAATTTCCTCAATATACTTCTAATTACTGCTTATTAATGGTTAGTAAAATAGTTATTAAGTGTATATATGAGGTTGGATTAAAAGGATTTAAAATATGGTCATGCAGAATAATGGTGTGTGCACAAAAGCGAAGCAAATATTTTTATCTCATGAATGTACATATGAATGGTATACCAAATAAAAACAAAAATTTGTGGTAGTAATATGTAATAATAGAGTTTGGAGTGTTTATGCTACGCAATGGGTAGGATTAGGGTTGTGGGGTAGATGCGTATCATATGCACGCAAGCAAATTTTGTATCATATGCATGTGAAAGCTGTATATTATATGCATTTTTTTCATCTTGCAAGAAAGATGCAATCTAGGCGAATATCCCAATTTGCGCCTTTCATGTCACTCTATGCAAATTTGCATCTAATCTTTGCATTAACTTTGTATGTAATCTACTTGCGTAAATAATTAGATTTGCTTTTGGTGTGCACACAACATAAGGCATTAATATGTGCTCTATAACTACTATCCAATATGTTAGCATGCTAAAAAGCAACTGGTTCATAGAAATATCTGGTTCCTAAACTAAAGTGTTACCCATTTATGCACTGGTGGACATTTTTATCCACGGTGACTTATATAGTATTCAATATATACATTTTATTGGTTCATGCATTCCCTGGGAATCAAACCCTACTGCTACATAAGCAACAGGTAATATCTCAGTAATTATACAATTTTCAAGAAATAAAAGACCACAGTACACAGTACAGGGTTGTTGTGAGTGATTGCAAGAAAGGGGTTCGGTGTGGCTTTTTGGCATGTCGTTTTAGCATTTCTAGGAGGATACATACTGGTCAATGTCTTAGGTGTATTAATATAAACTACGAGATTTTGTATTTTTTTTATAGATATCAAGCCACATGATTTGAGGAACAGGTCATGCCTGTAGGAAATAAATGCATGGGACAACTTTTTGTGTCAAAATGTAGCACATACTGTGAGCAATACTAAAATGATGGTTGATTTAACAAATGCCATTCATTTATAGCATACTTGTAGTTTAAATAAAAGCATGACGCTAGCAATACCAAGGTCATGGGTTTGAAATCCCAGAATGCATGAACCAATACAATGTACAAAATACTTTGAATGACTGATATGTTTATAGTTACATGGAATTGCAAGTATATTAAGGTGCAGTCACATTTACCACAGGAGGACACATTTTGACTGAAGAAATCAAGAATTTTTGTATGAGGCGGAGAGATTTCCCCACACAGAAGAGTGCTGAAGCTGGTCATGTAAACACTCTTAAGGTATGTTTACATGCACTCATTTTCAGTTATCAGAATCAATCAGATTTTGTCATTCTTATTGTATGAACCCTAAACTTTACAATCCACTTTTCATATTCATTTACATATGCGTGGCATGTATTCTTGAACAAAATTTGACCTATGACCCTTCTTAGCAAATATATTTATATATATATATATATGTCTCCTCCACTGATCAGTTCATAAAATGACATCAAACTGCATAAGACATAAAACTGATGTACTGTAAATATACATATTTTTTGCTTTTAATCAGATAATTTCAAGTCTAAACTGACCCTTCTAATCTAAATTGCAATTTTATTTGGATTGACTGTTTACATGAGGACTTTTCAATCCGACTGAAGCATGAATCTCATTACTACTGGCTTATTTGTTAAAATATCTTTAGCTGCGCTTCATACATCACTACACTTTTGACAATGGACCTTTTTGCCTGCAAAATATTGCTATGTGACCACACCCGTTCTTAATATCCCATGGAAAAGGTCAAAAATTATATGTGGATCTATTGCACCTCAGGCCCTCTGTAACCAAAGCTGGCTAGATCCACAATATCCGAGTCTCCACTGAGCCTACAAATACACCCTGAATATATGAGATTCCACATTTCTAAATAATACATTTATATATAAGCATGGTGAACAGTCAGCGTAGCTTGCAGTTTTTTGACTGGCAGTTCTGTCATAGAGTGACGCTAGTTGGCTTGGGACCGAAAGAGCGAGTGCTCAGTCATCAAAACAGCTCCAGCCGTCCAGAGAGCAGCGCTGAGGATACAATTCATTACGCCACGGCGGGTAGGATGGAGTGGGAGCTGCTAAGGACACGTTGCACACATTTCCTTTGGGAAATATTGCTGGTGTACTTACTGGCGTAGTTGGCAAAGTTACAATCTGAACCCTATCGTGTACGTTATCCTCCAGAGAGGAGCTGAAACGACTCCTGCACAAAGCTTTCTCAATGGGTGGAAGAATGACGCTACAGCCGAAGCATTTTTCAAAGCTTTACCAAATTTGTCTAAGAAAATTGCAATTGATGATATGGTCTTCTTTTACACCCATTGGAAATTTTCCTAAAATGGATCCTAATCTACACTTCTGAGGTAAATCTGGTGACATAAACATAGGGCTGCACGATGAATTGCATTTTAAGCATGATCAGGATTTCCACCTCTCTTAAAGGGATAGTACGCCTACAAACCTACATTGACTCACCCTCATGCTGTTCCAAACATTAATGAGTTTCTTTTATTTTATATTATAATGAATTTTGAAGAACGCTTCCATTGACTTCCATAGTAACATAGACAATGGCTACCATCAACTGTCTGATTACACACATTCTTCGAAATATGTTATGTATGTGGCACAGAAAAAAGAAATTCATACAGGTTTGAAAACAAAGTGAGGGTAAGTAAACGGCTAACTATACCATAGGATAATCATCTGCCATTATTTAACCTGAAAACAATTAATTTAATTTAGCATCTTGCATGGTATTCCACAAGCTTTCATTGTCGCTGTTGCCAGATTTCAAGTGTTTAAATCCCCCAATCAGAGCTTTTTTCTTAAATCCAGATATTTTTATCCCAGTGGTTTACTTAATATGTCCAACCTGGCAACCATGCAAACATGCTCTGTCTACATTGCAGAAAAAGATGATGAGCTGGAAACACCAGCAAACATGTAAACTGGAGTTTAGCAATTACTATTAAGCTTTGTAATACAGGCAGCCTGCTTTCTTTCACAGGGTCACTTGTGCTGTTTGCAGTGACTAAATCCACAAGCAAAGCATTCAAGTTAAAATTCTCTTGATTTGTGCTCAAAGTGCAATGATTCTAATCATTTAACCAGTTATCGTGCAGCCCTACATATTGTAGATGTAAAACAATTACGAGGCACCACTAACTACAACTACCCACAGCACTAATACTGAGCATCATGAAATGAGAGTGAACCGCTGTGGTTTACTACCTGTCCATGCTATTGTAAGCCCCGTCCGAGTATGTACGGGCCATCCTAGTAGAGCGCAGTAACCTGACCGCATCGTCCCGATAGAGGGGGTACATACTATGAGTCAGAACACAAACCAGAACCAGAGTGAGGTGGTTAGAATTGGGTGGGGTAAGTGGGCTTTTCTACCCTCTTTTTTTTAGCACTTCCTCTCTGAAATAGGCACAGGTGAAAATCGCACAAAGCACAAATGTGGAGATCAAGTAACCTTGGGCTAAGAGAACTAACAAATATGCCAAGCTATCACGACTATCAGTGATGTTGCAGCACACACCAGCAGCAATAAAGCAAAAATGTATATACAGGTCCTTTTCAAAAAATTAGCATATTGTGATAAAGTTCATTATTTTCTGTAATGTACTGATAAAC
>JAUMHE010000072.1:2743855-2773995 GCA_032359235.1 Enteromius mattozi
GTCGTGGTGTTCACAGATGTGTTCGTACAGTGGTCTCTATAAATTTTCGCGCTGTTGTGACGACGCATGACACGTGACAACATCAATAAGGCGGATGTAGTATGTCCGAATTCCATTCATACTACCCACATTCATACTATATAGAACGTACTTTTTAACGGTCGGGTAGTACGTTTAATTATAAATGTAGTTCCTACTTAAGCAGTGTGCGATTTTGGACGCAGCAGGAGTGTATATGCTCTTCTTTGTTTACAGCAGTAACCCAGGAAACACTGCACCATTGCTGTTCATAAGTGCCACCTGCTGGCAGAGTGTGGACTTGCATCTCATTCAGCTCGTCTGTTTTTTTTTTTTACTTCAAATTTTGAAATCATACAGTCTAAAACTGTTCATGCTGCATGTCCTTGTGGAATGTCTTTGATGATTTCCCCGCTTTATAATCTGCGCAAAATCTGCAGAAATGTGTAGAATTATGCATGATGCCTGCAAATGCCTGTAGCTTTTTCTGTGGAGATGTATACTAAATAACGTTAATATCATGACTATCTGCGCAAAACGCCCCAGAGATAATCACTGTAGTACTTCAATAAAGAGCTTTACTGCAACGCAACTCAACCTATGCATCTTATACAAGTGAAATAACAAAACATTTTTAGTGTTTCAGATATATTTGGGTGGTGTATTGCTGTTTTTGGCTTGGTTTGAATATTGTTACACCCCTATTTATAATACAAAAACTCAAGCCAACTAATTCAGTCCACAATAAGGTCAAACTTCAAATCATTAAGAAAAAACTGTAGTTAGTAAACTATGCATTGTGAATGAAGCTGAACGAGCGTTTGCTGAAGATCTCTTATGATCTCGGGTCATTAGCATGGCTTTGATCGAGTGATCTTAGACAGTGTTTGTGCATCCTTACCTTGAGGCCCAGCAGTGCCCCCGTGTCTCTGGGCACCGTGCCATCTTTCATCCGCTTGTTTAGCACTATCCGCCCTATTAGGCGCTCTCCATCTTTGGATGGTTGCCATGTCACCGGGTGCTACGGGGTCAAAGTGACAATACACCTCTGGTTTTTATACAAGCATCCACGCACAGCACATTACACGCACAGGCTCAGGAAATCAAAGGAAGAGGTCAACTTTTGTTTGCTGAGAAGACACAAACCGAACCAAGGTGTCACTTAAAATACACGCCAACATGAAATACATTCACAACCCATTTTACTTTGTAATCACATATTTGAGTGAAACAGTGTGTTTAATGAAACAAAAATAATAGGATGGGGTTGGATTTTATCCATTGGGAAATAATAGAGTAATGACGAGTTGGTGTTACAGGCCAGAATGAAGTTACAAGGTTGGTAAGAGAAGATGGTAACACTTCAGAATTATTAACTAATTACTATTAACTAATTATTAATTATTAACACTATTAATTAGTTGCTTCTTAGCATGCATATTACTAGCACACTGCCTGTTTATTAACACCTATAAAGCACAATTTGCATAGTATAACTACTACATCAACTGCCTTAATAACTATAAATAAGCAGCAAATTAGGAGTTTATTAAGGGGGGGGGGGATGCTTAATAGTAAATCCGAAGTGTTACCGAGAAGATTTGTAAAAGAGAGTAAGTTATTTCATTTTGAAGAAGAATTATGAAGACAATAACATGCACACATGCATCTTGCCAATAAGGCCAGGAACACGTTAAGTAAGTAAATAAGGTCTGTTTGATTTCATGTTGACTTTATAAGGGTAGTTTTGTATTAGCAATAAATACCACAACATTTAACGTATTTAAAGGAAACATTAAAGCAAAATTAAAAATCCTTTTATCATTTTGCACTTTCATGTCATAAACCAATATAAGGAAAAGCTTTTGTAAGGAAATGTTCCCATCTTCTGTAGTTCTCAAATCTAATGTACATTTAATTCATATGGTGCATTATATTTATTTAGCAAAGACCTCAATATATTGCTAGGGTATTAATTGGGTATTGCCTGTATATGCTTTTTTTGACTCTCAAAATGATGGTAGCTATTGATTTGCATTTTATGAATCACCAAGAACCACAGTACTGAAGGAACAAAATTCAGCTACATCTTGGATGGCCTGAGAGTGAGTAAATTAACAACAAGACTTCTTAGAGCATGTTTCTCACTTAAAGCTACTGAATGCCTTCAGAAAGCTTGGAAGCTATAGAACATGGTTTGTATAGTTCCTCTTTTTGGAACAAGTTTTTGCCATTGTTGGAGCTTGACAACTCCAGTGCCTGTTATGAATCAGAACTCTCTAGACACCCTGCACTACATTTCCTGTAGTGTTTAACAGAGGAAAGTAAGACAGTCCTACAGGTTTGAACCAACATGAGGGTGAGGAAATGATGGCAGGATCTTGGCATTTGCTAACAGCATGAAAGTAATTGTCTTCAAAATAATTGTCCACCGTATAGGGTTCGGTTTGTGCATTTATAAAGTACAATCACAACAGTCAGGACAGGGTGAGAGGTATCAAGCACACAATTCAGGACCACAATTCAAAGCAGTAAACTAGATCAGCAGTTCTCAACTGGTGAATCACAATATTGTACGAATAGGGCATGTATTAATCAATTAAAGCAATAACCTCCAAGAAGCAGTGGCTAACAGTGATTTTAGAACAGCTGTGGGATTTTTGTATTGACCTGTATACAGTAATACTGATGTAATAAGGTCAAAGACGTGAGTTTATGCAGTATTTTACTACAGCTTCAAACGTTGCCTAGCCAATCATGAAGGACCAGAGCTATTTTATTATAAACAATGCAGCAAAAAAGTATATTTGACTGCATTCCACAGAACTAGAAACCCACGGCCACTACAAGTTACAAGATATTTTGCAAAAATAGGAAAAAAATACTATGGAAGTCAGTGGTGACCCAAAAGAGCCTGGTTACAGACTCTTTTCAAAATATCTTGCTTTGTGTTCGGCAGAACAAAGAAATTCAAACAGGTTTGGAATTACTCAAGGGTGAGTAAATGATGACAGAATTTTAGTTTTTGGGTGAACTATTCCTTTAAGTTATACCCCCCTACAAAGAAAAAGCCAACTGAATTTTGTCATCATGATTGTTTTCCCCAGTTTTTTAATAACAAAACTCTACAGTAACTGCATTAAACTGCAAACCTGAATATTTTACTAATGGCAGTTATTTCATATATGTCGAGATTTAATCTAAAAACTCTTTGAAAATAAAACACAAAATAAATCATATATAAATCATATCCTTAAAAAGATCATTTCAATGGTTGTATACACAAGCTACTTTTTCTTTGCGGAAAACTTATAGTGGTCGTGGTTTATAATACTTTGGGACAAATGTATAAAATAAAAAATAAAAACAGACTAGTTATACAGTATAACATATATTGTTATTGATGTCAATGTCTGAACATACAATCCAACTTTAACATAAATCCAAGTTTTAACATAAATATTCGTTCAATTGGTTCTTCACATACTTGTTTAAAATTTACATTAGACAGATTCCAATATGGACAACCTGGCAACAGTTCCCATCATACCCCTTTCCTTAAAATGAACAAAGCTACAAAAGAGTAAAGGAAGATACAACTCAATCTACATGTACAATCAATTGTTTGTGTCAAATTGTATGTCCAACCTGAATATGAAACATTGTTAATCTGAATCACAGCTAGTCAGAAGATATTTAATATTTAATAAATAGTGGAGGTTTTTGGAGTTCAGTACCTCAAAAATTCTCACTATTAACTAGTTGCTTATTAGCATGCATATTACCAGCATACTAGCTGTTTATAAGTATGTTTAAAGCACATATTATTCTGTATGACCACATTTTAGATCCCTTAATACCTGCACTTAACAACTACCTTATTAACTATTAACAAATCTCAAATTAGGAGTTTATTAAGGCAAAAGTCAAAGTTAATTGTGAGAATTATTCCCTAAACTTAATGGTTAACCAATTCACAAATATTTCATTTTGAAACAAAACCAGTTGAGAAGAACTGATCTAGATCAATCCACTGATCACCAGAAAAGCAAAGTAAATTGCTCTCACACCCTCAAGCAGTATGGATGTAGCAAGCTACTTCTATTCGCTATCGCGAAAGACGCGGTGAACGAACGAAAACCAAAGATGGGACAGAAGAGGACAGCATGAAGAATGAGACAGTGAAAAGGGGAAAAGAAAAACAACTGCTTAGTGCAAGATTGATTCCCACACTAGCCTATCCCTGTGTTTAAGCTGAGACTGAAGGATTGTGTGGAAAAAATCATGTCAGGAAATCCCGAAGGGTGGGGGAAGAGCGTGAAAAGGTGACGTGACCAAGTGAGGAAAACAGGTTTGCAATCAGAATGGAGCGTCTGTCCGCATTGAGAAGCATGCAGCATATGGAGCAAACAGTGCCAGGAAGTTTGTCATTCATCGTTCTGTGTGTTAGGATGCGCAAGGACTCTGCAGCCAGAAGACAGTGGAGCAAAGCAAACCAGAGGGTTCTCCTCTCATCTGAGAGGCACGATTAGAGCGGGAAACCCTCCAGGGGCAGAAACAGACAGTTGAGCAGGTCAGTCACAGGAAGCGTGAGTCAGGCGGCAGTAAGTCATCTCAGTACCTTGTCGCTATGGCTATGCTCCTCATTTAGCGTGGTGCTACTGCACGTGTCAACCCCTGAATCTTTGACCTGCGGCTCGCACCACTCCGCATCTTCATCGTGGGAGCGCTCCCAAAATCGCACCACTGTCTTTTGCCTCTCAGACGGGGCATAACTGGCGTCCAAAAAATATGCCTGCTCATTTGTTTTTCTTTTTCCCCTTTGAATGTTGCCTAAAAGTTATGGATGATACAAAAAAGGAGGAGAAACAAAACATGCAGAGGTAAATTAAACGAGGGGAAATGGGGTGAGAGGGTCACAAGCCTCACCATAGACATTGAGGAGGCCTCGCTATGCCAAGACGCATGGTCCCACCAGTGACCATCCATATCTCCTGAGGACAGCACAGTGAGAGGACACATAGACACACACTCCAGTCAACAAGATTTCACTTGTATAGGCAGATACTCGACATTCATTCACTCGCACGCTTTCTCTTTTATAGGAGTAGTTCAGCAAAAATGAAACTGATGCCTTTATTTACTCACCCTGCAAGAGTACTACTTTTTTCTCTCGTGAAACACAAAAGAAAATATTTTAAAGAATGTGCTAGCCATTTTGTTCCATGCAATTATAATGAATGGGGACTGCAAATGGCAAAAAGGATGTAAATAGATGCAAGAATGGATTAAAAATTAAAAATACATCTATAAAAATCAGTTGATCTGGCTCACAAAATTATATCACTATTCATTTAGTAATGAAATGGAGTTATAAGAACTACTTGTATGATTCTTTTATGGCACTTTTATGAAACCTTCAGTCTCCATTCATTGCAATTATATGAGAAAAAGGCACTAGTGCATTCTTTACAAAAAAAAAAATAATAAAAATAGTTTGTTTTCCACAAGAGAAAGAAAGTCATACAGGTTGGTGACTAATGAGGGTGACTAAATGATGACAGAATTATCATTTTTGGGTTAATTATCACTTTAAATTAACACACATAACAATTGATATCATTTTTCTTGGTATACACTTACCTATAAAGCAAATGGAAAGAAAGAACAAATACAGATATTTTAAAGGGGCATGGTGTTACAAAAACAGAGCATGAACTACAACAAGACAAACCCTGTTTTTCCAGCAATTTGACAGAAAGAAAATAAAAAACTCACTAATATTGGCTGAAAGCACATTTTCTGAGAAAGCAAATTACCTCAGTGCCATACATCTAAACAGCACTATTTCTGTTAATAGAGAACCTTTCTGTTAAGAATTTTTTATCTGGTTGGAGACACACAGACATTAAAAAGTATAGTGCTTAAATGACATATAAAGACATTCTGATACTGCTTCATGCTGTTGCATGATATATATATAATACCATAAAATGCATCTCATTTTGCTGATGTTGTATAGAGGATATTTAACACTTACATATATACATATATTGGGCCTATTTTCTGTTATTAACACAAAGATCACTGAATTCCAGGAATGTCAGGATAGTTAAAGTATCAAGCAATAATTTGACACACAAAACCTTTAAAAACACAAAAACCAGAAGTTCATAATCAATAAGAAAACCTTTAGCATATAAACTGGTATATTATAACATTAGTTATAAAGTGTAGGCCTACATTCTCTATTTGTAAGCCAAGTGATATCACACCATAACAAAGATTCAAGCAACTGATGGTGAGAAAGCAAACATTTCCATTAAAAAGTGAAGTTTCCCAAGTTCCCGTCTTTTCAATTGTCTTAGTATGACATTTTATTAATACATTTTATGACCTAACTTCTTTTGTCTAGCAAATATTTAAAAGGGTTGGCAAGCAAATGGATTTGCAATGCAGCAATTTTGTACTGATACATTCTTAGCAGTTCAAAACAAAGAACGAGGTCCAGTTTCAAGGTCATTTAAATGCAAAATGAATTAAAGCAAACCAATATCGTAACATTCACTTGAAATGTGCAAAATAACCTGGACTGGATTTAAGTAAACGATTGTCATAGGACATATAATAAGCAAGGCAGCATAGGCAAAATAATAGTTATTTACATGTGCCTGAGTCATCAGTACAATGTATTTGATTACAAAACCAAGCTGTAGTTGAAAGATGAAAACTATGTTATTATGCATCCATAATTTCAACAGCCAGATTCAGTGAAATATCGTAAAGGCACTATAATAAATGGATAAAAAAAAATTGTATCCTAGTGTACAGCTAGGAAACTTTAATATTGCAGAAGTCTGATTACTGCTGCCAACATTGCATCATCCTGTCCCCAATTTCCCTGCCAGCATGCTGTAATATCTGTATGCTACCGTGAAAAGAATGAACGTTGTAAAAGCTTACTTCTGTAGACATTACTTCTGCCTTAACATACACCATGCCTCACAAACCAGAAGCGTTTGCCATTTGTCCAAGAACCATGTGCAGACCGTTCCCAGCGTCTTCAGGAAAAAAATAATTTGTTCTGTGTAGTCCCAATATATTGTTGATAATCCGTCTTTGCTGCACCACCCTTTCCAAACCTTGGCAAGTTAAAGTTCTGCAAAGCTGATTTACTCAAGTGCATCCACCAGAAAAAGGACTCGAACTCAACTGCAGCTTTTCAAATCACGCTTGGGCCAGTCTTTAAAAGGTCCTGCACATCCCCTTGAATAAAGACATCAAACCCAACTCTTTGCCTTTTTTTTTCCATTGCCGCTCAACGGTGTCGTACTCTTTCCCTCTCTCTTTCTCCTTGCACTGAAATGGAGTTCATGCCTTAGAATAATGAGCTTACCGTTATTCTTTTAAGCCAGCTCAAACACCCTGCCCTACATAGTCCCCGCATCACAACAGACTATTTCCCTGAGTTTGCCGGGCTGATCCCTGACTCCGAGAACCCTTACAGTTTGCTCATGGTTCCATGGAAGCAAGCATTGGCCTCAATCGGTTGCACCCAACCAATACAACTATTCCTTTCCTTTAGATTTTCCAGCCTTCTGGTTGGTGGTTTTCACACGAAAGTGAAAGTTTAGAGCAAACAATTATCTTAAAAGTCCTCACTCACTCGGCAGTACAGTCACCATTACAAATGTTGGTGATTTGATGAAGTATTGACTTACCACCATTTTCCCAGGCTTCACACAGCGTGCTGTCTTGGTGTGCGCCTCAACTAGTTTGCTAATTTGACCAAATCCTTTTCTCTTTCTGTAGGTGGGGAGGGAATTGAGTACTTTGAACCAACCAGGTTGGCTTGTCACTGACTGATTGACGTATATCCAATGGCAGCCAATGGAAGGATAAGCTTGTCAGAGATCAAGCTCTTTCCTGTCTACAGTCAAGAGGTATGCCACTCTTATGAGGTCAGATGGAGTGATTGGATGCCTGTTAGATTTGTGGCAACTCTAGAGTTTAATGTTGGATGCTGGATTGGAAATTTGGGGAAACTAGGATACCCTAGTGATCAAGTATTGTGATTTGGAGATTTCTTAGTGTTTTCTGGAGTGGTGTGAACTAGCCTTTAGAAAGCTGACTGAAACAGAGACACTGAGTATGAGCAGGATGAAGGTGGAAGCAAGTGTCTCTTTGAGTCACTACGTGTCCTACTTTCTTCTGCTCCACTGTAGCCTTGAGTGCATTAAGTAGCTGTGGTGGAGTGGTAACCATGACAGATGCACTGGTGTAATTTCACTTCCCGACTCTGCCATGGAAGTGACCCTCCACCACAGCTGGGACTCCCTCTCCCTACTTCTGGAGATGAAGGAAGGCTCTGGGGAGCTCTCTCGAGACTGCTCCTGTGCAAAGAGGCTTATCCAATTGAGCTAATTGTGACCCTGACAACATCAGAGCTTTTAGGGGAGGGGAATATCTTATGTGGCAGAAGACAAAAGAGGAAGAGGAAGGACAGGTACTTCACAGATAGTAGCATTCCATATCCATTCCTGGAAACCTAATGACAATGAGCACCGTGACTCTAAAAGAAGAGACAATTTAGACTTTTGCTAAACACTCTAACGTAAGCAACTGCTGATCAATGGGAGTTTCAAAGAGTCCAATTGTGTTTTCAGACATAACATCTGCTGTATTCTCAATTATTTTAAACTGACCTTGCTCTTAAATCACTTCCACACCAGAAGAGAAGTGCCACCACGTTGTGAACACACAACATTCAGAAATCATACCTTTAGGGATACAATAGCTTGTCACTGGGATAGCACCCTTAAATGAGTATCTTTTACTCCTAAAATCTGTCATAGTAGTATCTTAAGAGTAGGACTGCACGATAAATCGAAATGAAAAACAACATCGTGGTTAGACAGAAGCTGCGATTGTCGTGCGTATCTTTTAGTGAAGCACGGTTCTGTGATCGGTAGTAAATCTCTATTCGCAGGCCAGTGGGCGGTCACTCTTAGAAACTCAAAATATGCCCCGCAGGAGAAACTCTACAGAAGAAATCCCTACAGCAGTTGCTGATAAACAGAAGATTTAAATGTTTTCATTGATTCAACATGACTAATAAATGCATGATTACATCAATATATTGTTTATCTGAGTTCTTATTATTATAATTTTCATCATAATAAAGCATATCTATAATGCAATCAACATCGCCTTTATCACTGCTTAGAATACTATGAAATATGTTGTATGTATTTTGTGTAATCTGAAGCCAGATCATCTCACAGAAAGATTTATTTAAAACATTCTACTGACGTTATGAATTGAGTTTGGAGTAAAAACATGTTATTAAATGTGGTCATCATTATCCTGAAAGATTTCTCCTATTTCATAATCATATGATTATATCGTCTGCATTTTTTTTTTTCTTTTTGCGTAGCTTGTCTAAGAAGTCACGTTCATAATGAACGCAGATTCACGCAGCTCATCAGTGAACAACGGCTCTGTGTAGTAAATGCGGCTAAATGTGAAATCACACACCTCATGGCATTTACCACTGATTTCAGAACCGGCTTTACTGACAAGATGCACTTTAAATATCACACAATGTTTATCGCGCATCCCTAGTAAATGGTGCTCCATCTGAAAGCAGGTGATGCAGATTAACTGCTAGTCACAGAACCAGTTTACTGACAAAATGTGCAGACAATCGCGTTTGATTAATCATGCAGCCCGACTTAAGAGTACACATTATTACTCTAAGTTACCAATGCTTGATTTTTAGGGGTATATTATGGCTCGTTTCTACCAAACAGTACAGGTCAGTACGCTACAATTCAGGAAAGCACACCCTGATCCGACTTACATTTCACCAAGAGTACCCTTACTAGATATGAATAGTTTATTCAAAAATGTAGTGATCTACTACATTCTCATTTGAAGAAGAAAACACTACATTACTTGCGTGTATGTGTGTGTGAAGAATACAAAATTATAAAATAAAATATTTTTGTTTTTGCACACGAGCAGCATGGTGTAATGAGTGAAGGAGACGCTTCATTGCCCTGGTGCTGTAATTATCCTTGCAGCATGCACAATCCTCCGTCAACCAATCAATGTTCAGCAGTGAGTGCAAGTATAGTTGAATATAATAGAACAAAGATACAAATGAAATGAACAATTCTTTATATTTTTCAGGTAAGTCTAACAGTATTTAGGTGCAGAAACTGAATAATCAAATGTAAAATAACACTGCATAGTCTTAAATCTAATAAATCTGTTACAGCTATAAAAGTGATTTTTCTCTATGTGTTTTGTTGTTTGATTAACATTCACTTAACATTCAGAAAGCAACAGGAACATTAGACTGCTGTGAACCAATATACTGTTATTCATCCATTTTTCTTCTGGGATCTCGATATCGATGCTGAAACAATGCATCGTACTGCACTGTACTGAACTGTACCACTTGGTGAAAAAGAGCCATTAGAGTCAAAAGTTCACTTTAAGAATTGACAACGCATCAATGACATATATGATGTGCAACCCCCTTTATACATCTTTAAATGTTAAACACTTCAACTGAGCTTTACCATGTGTAAAAGTCTTTATTTAAAATGCACATGCTGCGACATGAATTGTCATTTTTTAATGTAGTAAACAACATGCCACAGAAATTAGGTTGAAAATACTTGGAATTCTGCTGTACGTCAGGGGTTTTTAAACCGTTTCTAAAGCCTCCCTGAGGTGCTGCCCATTCTGAATCTCTCTTTTTTTGACAGATCCAGTTCAGGCCATGGCGTACTTCACTACTCAGTTAACTCAGGTGTGTTAAATAAAGAAGACATCCAAAATGTGCAGTGCTGGGGAGATTCAGTTTAAAAAACCTGGCTGTATGACTAATGAATAAACATGGGCATGGTTTAAAAAGGCAATATGGTAAGACATTTTAATTATCTTACATCTTAAAGAATCAAATTAGTTGTTATACATGTCAAAATGTACCATGCCTTGCTCTTAGTTCTTTGTCAGACCAACAGGGCTTCAGGTCAGCTGAGCTCATAGTAATATTCTCACTTTAAATGTCTAACAGCAAACGCTATAGAAATTCATATTCTAACAGGATAACTGGATTCTACTTAACAGTGAATGGCAATGTATGACTGTGTCCTGTGTCCCCATTCACACTCTATCATCTTCAGCCCGGCTTGTATTACATAATTAAACCTGCTTGAATAATGAAACAGCCTCCATGGTTTAAACCCTGGTCATGTGACTCACCCCATGTAATTGCCAGAGTCAGTGGATTCTCCTTTATCTTAAGTGCAGTTTTAAACTGAATTTAGAGGAGAAAGGTCACAGAGTGACTTAAAACTCTCATCTTTTGACTTCTCTTCTGAATGTGTTGAGAATATTAACTAAGGGGTTACTGTTACAAGCAATAATCTGGTTAATATTCAACAACATTTAATTCTACAATGTAACAAATGTTATCACTATGCTCTATCCAAAGCTGTATTTAAAGCAGACTCAGTAAGATAGCATCATAACAAACAACAACATGACTCTAACCTCAAATGGGAACAACCAAGAAGAATTAGTAAAGAGTGACCAAAATCATTAAAGATGTAGGATCTGCTCCTGGAGATCTACCGTTCTGCAGAGTTCAGCCATAACCCCAATCAAATGCATCTGAGCCAGCTAATCAAGGTGTTCAGGGTTACTGAAAAACTGCAGTCAGACGTGTTGAGTTGAAAGTAAAGTCTGCAGGAAGGCAGCTCTCCAGGAGCAGGTCCTGATCTAGGACGTCAAACCACAAGATTCATCTGGCTGGTGTTTATAAAATGCACACATGCTGCATCCAAAACAGCTTCCCTACTATATGAAAAACAGTACGTTAAAATTCACTAAACAGTAGACACAAAGTCCTCCAGTGAACTAATACTTCTGGTGAGATTCTGAAGTGCATATCTGATGGACATTTTACCATCCCATCAGGCCACAGGAGATGAGGCTGGTCCAGTAGGTCACATGATAATAACAACATGCCGAGTGCAACAGTGTATGCATACTATATTAATGCTACACAAATTCATACTATATCGAACAGAACAGTCCTAAATTGTTTACATTTTCAAAAGAAGTAGGTATTAGCTTGTTTGCAATCATGTGATTCTGATGACACGCGAAATGCAGCTGGAGGGCAGGCATTGATTTGTCTATATAGGAATCGCTAGCAAAACTCAAAATGAGCAAGTAGCTTTTATCGTGTATGAAAACTTGTTAAACATTATCAGACTAGGCTCCTCCTGACCACAGACGCAGGTTTACAAGACATTTTTTCCAGTGTTTTTGAGTCAATTTCTTGCCTTCTCCTCCTCATGAAAAATACATTTTCATACATGATAAAAGCTCCTTGTGGTTCCTCAGTTTGACCGATTTAAGCATAAACAATGCAAAACATAAGCACTTTGAATTTCTTTTAGGAATTCCTATTTATAAAAACTGGTAACACTTTATTTCAATAGTCCACTTGTGTCATTCTACTAACAGTAAGTAACTTTGCAACTACATGTCAACTAACAGTCAGAGTATTAGTAGACTCTCTGCTTAATATTGTCTAACACTTTATTTTGATGGGTCCTCAACAATACAATATTTTGTCTATAAGATACTTTGCAAGTACATGTCAACTTATTCTACTAACCCTAAACCTACCCTTACAGTTTACTCAGAGTTAGTAGGCATGTAGTTGCAAATTAAAAATAATTTGTTGACAGGTAGTTACTTACAGTCAGTAGATTGTCTAAAGTACACTATCAAAATAAAGTGTAACCAAAAAATAATCCGTCCTCCAGCAGCATTCCGCGCGTCATTAGAATCACATGATTGCAAACAAGCTATTGCACTATATTTCACAGGCTCTAAATAATCCATACTACAGCATTGAACTCTCTCCTGCCCCCATCAGCTCTGGAGCAATATGGCGGTTAGCATGAGGGCTCTTTCTAGAAAAGCTTAATGCAAGTATTCTCCCTAAAACACTGCAATGTTTATCAACCAGCAATTCAAAAATTCCATTCAGAGTCAGTAGCGTTTACCTTTTTCGCTGATGGACTCGCTCTCTAGCTCCACATCCTCACAGCTTGTGTACTCAGGCGTGGTTGCCAGCTCCTCTTCTGAGCTGCTGAAGCTGCCCATGGTTCTGAGCTTGCCAAGGCGTTTGCTGCGGTGTGGTCGAGGCGGAGGAGGCCGAACCGACTCAGACTGGTCCGAGCTCAGAGAGTCGTTTCGCAGCATGCTATCCATTTTGTCCCGTTTGTTCCTGCGCATGGCTGAGCTAGGGTCCAAGTGGTGCTGTTGGGGTATGGGTTTCCTCGTTGGCTCCGCCGGTCCTCGTCGGCTCTCGCCCAGCACGGGGCTGCGGTGTGGCGTTGGTGGGCTGTGATTCGACATCCGATGTCCCGGCGAGCTCCTGTCCATAGAGTACGAGCGCTGACTTGGGCCTCCCAACAGAGGGAGGCGTGACTGGCGCCCACCGGGCCCATGCAGAGGCTCGTCAAGTTCTGTGTAGGCAAGCGAGACGTCACTATGACGCCGCTCATGGCGAGCCCGTGACACCTGGGCATGGATGCGCATCTGCTCCTCGTAGGGCTGGGGTTTGACTGGGTAGCGCGCCAGGTTGGGGTCGCTGCGGTACCGGGCCTGGTATTCCTCCTCACGGCGTCTTTGGAGTTCATAGTCTTCTAGCTGGCCGTCCAAACGCTGGCCTTGCGAGTGCCAGCGTCCTCGGCTGTCTTGATAACCGCCCACCTCATTGTACATTCTTGAACTCCTCGGCGAATCGCCAGGGTCACGTCCGTAGTCGGACGGAGAGCGGGGCATGCCTCCTTCAGCCGGGGCATACTGCAGTCCTCCTTCCCCCTCCCTTTGGTTATATGCCGCGTTGGGGTCCCTGGATGCTGATGGGCTTCTGTTTCTAAGAACGTAAAAGGAAATGAGGTCAGTGTGAGTGGTCAATGCAGTGAGGTGAGGCTGAAACTGTATTCAGTCACAAATGAGCTTATAGCACCTTCATTTCTCTTCAAGTGATTCACACTAGGGATACTACATACATACAAAACAACCTAAAGGTGAGTTGTTTGAATTCATTGTCTATTTAATTACTTACACATAGAATGTTTTCTAGTATTCAAAAACAGCTGGATGTAGTGCTAAATACTGAAATGAAACAAAACGCAGGGGTCACAGGATGATCATGGTGCAGCAGATAACAATTAATCGAATTTCTAATCGCAATTACAATTATGGAAGCCCAATTACATAATTGTTCAAAGCGGAAATTAATCGTACAAAATCCACTTATGTTATTCTGTGTGCTTAAGATGTGTTCTACATGTTATCTTAAGGATTTTTGCATTGTTTTAATTTTAGTTTTAGTACAGCATTGTAATTCTATGCATATTTTTACTTTTTTATTTAAAGAAGAAACCAATTCGATGTATAGGCGTGATACTATAGAAAGTTTCAGTTGCTTTTAGCTTGTTTATTTTCATCTAAAAACATGGCATGCTGTTGCTTCAAGCAATAGTTTAAATCTCATTCAATGTAAATTGTTATGATCATAATTAATAATCGCAATGACAATGTCAAGGGAATAATCGACAATTATGATTTTTGCCATAATCATGCAGCCTTATGGTGCAGGATGCTAAAGAATCAGCAAGTTGCAACAAAATGACCAAACGTGCAACACAAACGTCCATCGTCATGAGGGCACAGACCAACAATTAAAAAAATATCTTCAAATGTTTCTCAGGGTTAGCCTTGCGGTCAGTGCTCTGACATATAGCACATGACCTGAGTTTGAGTCAATCAAATCATGATATGGACGTGAATCTGTATTCACTTATTGAGCTGCAAAAGACTGTTTAAGTATAAATCCTGTATGTTCTGCGTGTAAAAAATCAAATTCAGATTCAAAGTTTTTTGGTTAGATGCTTTACACATCAAACATTATATTTAAATAAAAAAACTAAATCTATTTTAGTAACAAATGCACAGTTTTTTTATCATCACACCAAATAAATGTCTTTATACATAAAAAAGTTGCCCTTGTATTCTATTTATATTCCCCTTCGCAAGAGGATTATCATATTTGGGTTCTTATATAATAAAAAATAAAAAAACGAAGGAGCACAGCATCCTTATCCATGCCTAATTTATGCCTTCCACTGTCTTTCTAGTCCCTCAGACTGACACAGACTAAACTGTTCTCTGCCACCAGTCCCCTCAAGTTCACTGCCCATGAGTCTATCCCCGCTTGGCTTCAGGACACTCTTGTTTAAGCAGGCATACGTCAACAAGCATCGCTGCTGCTCCTGCCCTGGAGCTCTTTCATCATGAGGAGCCCGCAGGGACTGTGAAGCTCTGTAAGAGGGGCCAGTTGGATGGGGTTTGGTGGTCTGGGACCTGTCTGCCATAACAGACCCTTGAGCCATGGCTTTCATAGCGGTTAACCTGTAAGGGCAGAGTGTTCGTCTCTGGCCAGAGTCATGAGAGGAAGTGTGTCACACCGAGTTAGAGAAACACTGCAGTGCCAAGACAGAGCCAGATGCATTTAGTTCCCTCGAATTCTGTTTCTCTCTCATTAACTGTGTTATACCAGCCAGCAGTCTCGCTTACAGCAGATGCTGCTACTCTCCCACAGCTGGAAAGAGACTGTTAAAGTAAACAGCCATTTTACTATTGCTCATACTTACGGTTTGTGATTTGAGAAAAACCATAACCTTAAGTATTAAAGTTGAGTGTGAATGATCTCTCAACGTTTGTTTTAATGGTATGAATGATCATGTGGTTTGCAAGGTGCAAGGTTATTATAGTTAACTAAAATTAAAACCATTAAAATAATTAGTATAAGTTGTCGCAATAAAATAACTAAAACTGAAATAAAATTGCATAAAAATAGACATAAAAAATAATTTAAATTTAATTTAAACTAAATCTAAATTTACTAAAACTCAATTAAAAAAAAAAATTAAAATGATAAAATAAGCAACATTGCTCGTTTTAATTTAGTTTAACTTGATGCACTAAAATAAATAAAAAACTTAAACTGAAATGAAAAATGCATAAAACTACATTAAAATAATGTTTATTTAATTTAAACAAAATTGTTAATTTTTACTAAAATAAAAGTGAAAAATTACCAAACAAAATACTTAAATTAGGCAACATCTCTCATTTCAATTAGTTTAATGCCATACACTAAAATAAACTAAAACTGCAATAAAAACGTATAAAAACTACATAGACATTAAAGTACTTTTAATTTAATTAAAACAAAAAATTGTATTTGTTACTCAAATTAAAATGAAAAACTACTTTTAATAAATTACAAATTAAGTAAAGTATTTTAACTTTACTAAATGGAATTTAGTTTAACATGATGCACTAAAATAACAAACTAAAGCTGAAATTAAAATGTATAAAAACATAGATATTTAAAAAATAATTTAATTTAAACTAAATGTTGTTTTTTTTCTACCTAAAATTTAAATGAAACAGAAAAGAACAAAAAAAAAGTAATAAATCTGTATCCCAGTGATCCAAAAAAGTAATCTGACTTACAGAGTGGTGGACAAAAATATCCTGTAGACCAATCTAAAAACCAATCTGCAACTATAAAATGCTGCTAACAACTTGGCAACCATGTAAAAACACCCTCACCACCACCCATAATACCTTAGCATTACAGTACTGGCTTATTTCTTATTTCGATTGACGTGGGCAATACATCATTAAATGATTGTGCAGAGTCAGCAGTGGCACCACATTGAGCCGCGCCATATTCCAGTGGTAAATGACTGCTGAATGTCTAAATGTAAATGTGACATCATCCATTGTGTCATCATATGCATCCTGCAATATGGGTGATATTATTCCTTGATTTGTGCCTGTCGTCTCTGTGCAAAGCCCTAAGAGCTTCTCAAATCAGAGCAGATACAGCATAGCAGGAGAAACAAAACTCAAAGACAAAACCATTCCAACATTCAGCGGCTGTTTGCTTTAAAATAAAGGCCATTTTGACATTTTGCTCACAGCTGAGACTAGACCATGCACATAATGGTATTTTCTGTTTGCCATATGTCAGCTCACCACACAAAATAACATTGCAATGCATTACTGCAATGGCCATGGAAGTAAAGATCCCAAACAATAATTCCTCAGAAATGGTGCTGGCTATTTGATTCAACATATTTATATACTGAATTAAATATAAACTTACTGGAGCAACTGTGCAATGTTACAAAAATAGGACGGGGTGCCAGTCAACTAAAAGCGTCACATCACACATTAGAACATGTAGACTAAAATGCTAATGAATACAGAAGTGTTTTGTACCATCTATTTTTACTTGCCGTTTTGAGCTGTTAAAAGCTGTCATAGCTCCAAAATACTCAAAATCAAATTTAGGTGAATTTCCTAAACACCTGCTTGCCTGTAAATGCAAATTTACTGGGAAACAAGTACTGTATAAAATTCCTATGTAAATAATTGCTGTAAATAAAGGTAACACCTGAAGGGACCAATTCCCACTATTAATTAGTTGCTTATTAGCATGCTTATTATTTACATATTGGCTGTTAATTAGAACTTAAAGCCCACACTTTGCTTGACCATATTCTACATCAATAGTCCTAATCAATATCTAAACTTAAAGGGTTGGGTCACCCCAAAATTAAAATTCTGTCATTAGTTACTCACCCTCATGTCGTTCCAAAATTGTAAGACAAATTAAGGTATTTTTGATGAAACCGGAGAGCTTTCTGACTCTTCATAGACAGCAACACAACTGAAATATTCAGATCCAGAAACATCAGTAAAACAGTCCATGTGACAGTGGCTCAACTTCAGTTTTACAATGCTACAAGAATACTGTTTTGCGCAAAGAAAACAAAAATTACATAACTCAACAATTTTTCTACCCTGATTTACATCTTCCTGCATTTTGGAGAGTATCACAACACAACACAACGCATACGCAAGCTTTAACATATTTGATGTAATCAGCCTTGTTTACGTCCGGGGGAAAGCACGCACATGTACGTAATCTGCAGTGGTTTACGAAAGAATACGCATGCATTGTGGTACTCTCTAAAACGGCGTAAGACAGTGGAGAAGAATGGATGAGTAAATTATGCTATTTTTGTTTTCTTTGTGCAAAAAAAAGTGTGTATTTACTACGTTGGACCTGGGATCATTTCATGTCTATAGAGAGTCAGATAGCTCTCTGATTTCATCAAAAACACCTTAATTTGTGTTCCGAAGATGAACGAAGGTCTTATGGGTTTGGAATGACATAAGGGTGAGTAATTAATGACAGAATTTTCATGTTTGGGTGAACTAACCCTTCAAAGCATGTGTATGCGTTGCGTTGAGATACCCTCCAAACTGGCAGAAGACGTAAGTCAGGGGAGAAGAATGTTAGAGTAAATTATGTTATTCTTGTTTTCTTTGCGCAAAAAAAAAGTATTCTTGTAGTTTTGCATAACTGAAGTTGAACCACTGATGTCACATGGACTGTTTTACTGATGGATCATTTCAGTTGTATTGTTGTCTATGGAGGGTCAGATGGCTCATTTTGATTCCATCAAAAACGTCTCAATTCGTGTTCCGAAGATGAACGAAAATCTTAAGGGTTTGGAACAACATGAGGGTGAATAATTAATGACATAATTTTCATTTATAGGTGAATTATCCCTTTAACAACCACCTAACTAACTGTTAATAAGCAGCAAATTAGAATTATATTGAGGTGTGAAAGTAAAGTATGACCTAAATAAAATATACAATATTAAAAATAAACCACTAAACAAGATTTTGTTGCGTTCAAATGAACCTTTGTTTTTGGCACAATCACATTATCAGTCAGGGGTTTGAGTAGAATTTTTAAATAATTTTGACAAGTCTCTTTTGCTCACCAAGGCTTCATTTATTTCATCCAAAATATGCTGTGAAATTGTGAAATATAATTAACCAAATTCATTACTCCAGTGTTTAATGTCACGTGATCCTTCAGAAATAATCCTAATATCGGATTCGCAAGAAACAAACCTGATTATTATCAATGCTAAAAACAGTTGTGCTGCTTCACATTTCTGCAAAAACTATGACACGTTTTTCTGCATATTGTAATAGCATTTATTTGAAACAGAAATGTGTCTTTATTGATTGCCCATCCTCACTAAATGAAAGTGATTTTTAAACAGCATATATTGCATGGAAAAAACTCAAACCCATAATGATGCTCAAAACAGCATCTTAATGGGACAAAAAGAGGAAAACAAACAGAATATGTGTTAATTCTATACCCACAGCATGGCATCAAGAGATGTAAACAGCCCTAAACCTCATGCATGATAATCTTTCCCAACTGCACGGCCAGTTCTGTGCAAGCATTACTCAGGCGTTATAATTACTCCTCTAGGAACATCTGCACGCCTGTCACAAAACCGTCAACTAAGCAGCATTCAGTGAGAGGCACTTGACTGTCACACGAATGCTGCACCGGCAAAAAAACAATCCTCCACGGCCGAGCACATCGCGCATGCACGCACCTGTCACTCAAGAGCTGCACATCTGGGCTGCGGGCGCGAGCATGACGACCGCGCGGCTGCATCAAACGCACGTGCACCGCACACCGCTGGAGAGGCAGAAGTTGTCCAGCTGGGGGAGAAACAAGGTCACGGCTACAGAAAACACATGCACTGGTCCCGTAGCACAGTAGCTGCTAGCTTAGTGTGCGTCCTGCACCCCTCCCAGCACGCTCTCCACACCGGAGCAAATCTCGAAAGCCGAAGCGGGCCGAGAAGCGCCGAGGGGTGCCGAGAGGCCTGAACGCACGAGGTCCAAAGGCTTCTGGGAGTGGAGAGTGGTGTTACCGTTTAATGCTGTTATCACAGGCTGTATATAGCTGGAGGTCAAGCACGACTTTACCCTGCAAGGAGGATTATGGTACTTAGCTGATTACTGACTGCATGGCAGTTATTGCTTAGCAATCGTACGGCCTGGGAACTCCTCCGAGCGCCCAAGTCTGGATTTCAGCATAATCATCTTCCTCTTTGCCCCAGCAAACTCCAGGAACAAAGTGGGAACAATATTCCAGTGAAATAAAGCTCTTTGGATATGATGCATCAGCATGTAAAGGTTGGCTGTCTCAGCATGTGTGCAGTAAATGCGTGTGTGTGTGTGGGCGCCTTTCTTTGAGCTCGTGTGGGCGATCGAGCATGTGTGTGTTCACAAATATTCATACATCCAGTGTGTGGGTGTGTGTGTGTGTGTGTGTGTGTGTGTATGGTGTCTTTCTCAAGCACACAGATTAATTCTGAGCCTTGAGGGCGTGCGTGAGTGTGTGTGTGCATCTGTATGAGAGTGAGAACACAGCGCCACCTAAAGCCAGTGCAATATATTACACGTCAGTAGTATTGGTGGTATCCAAAAGGGATGCATCACGTTCACTACTATTTCAAAATCTTGTGTATAACTTAATAGCTCATGCAAATATCTACAAAACAGGGTCCATTATGGTATGTGAATATGTACGAATTTAGGGGTGCATGATTTGGGAAAATTAAATGATAAAAATTGTGATTGCCATTTAAAACATGATTTTTTTTTTTTAAATGGCAGGTTTGCTGTGGTTGTTTGTAGGGATGCACAATTTGACCAAAAATGTATTATATATCAATATGGCTATAAAATATCACTACTACATCCAGTACTATTAATAATAAATATTAGTAAAATAATTAATATTGATAATCATTGTCATTATTTTTTAAACAACACTAATTGTATTATTATTAAATAAAAGCATAAAAATAAATCTAAAAAATACTAAATAAATCTAAAACAGTTACTGAAATATTTCCCTGTAAAATACAAAATTCAAGTATTGGAGAGAAAAAAATTGCAACTGTAAAATTGCAGTACCAATATTAATGGCTGACACTTTTGTTACCAAACGCATATTAAAATAATCCAAACTCAAAGCAGATGCAAAGATGGAGTTCATGTGGAACAGCATCTGTGAACCCAACCACTTTGAGATGCAGAAACACCAGCAGCAGTGTTTGAAAAATTAGCCGCTCCTGTGTAAACGAACACAGTGCCAAGCTTCACTCTGAAATACCCAGTGCATACATTTATTTAATTCTTCTTCACACACAGTTTTGCATTTATTTTGGTAAATAAAGGATCCCTGCTCAGTATTCAGAACCTTCCCCAGTAATAAAATTATTTTTATGATTTTCATGTTTTTAGGGCGTTTCTTAAAGTGCCCCTATTATGCTGTGTGAGCTGTGTGAACAAAATGAAGTGAATAAAAACATGATGCAGAGTTTTAAATCTGAAAGTGTACATAAGTATTAGTATGTATGAAGTTATTGTCGCTGAATAATTGAAACGAGTCATTTTTAAAACAAATCCCAAGCCATGTCATGTTGATGTCAGCATGAAACATTAGCATATTACTAATACACTTGTTGGGTTTCTCCTGCTGGTCTGAATGAAAATGTAAATTCCTTCTTCACCACTAGGTGCCGCTTTTGAAGCTTTAAAATATCTGTTTCCCCGGTAACGCTGTACACAAAACAGCACTGTGCTCACAAACACTGCAGGCAAGTTGAGATGAAAATGAGAACAATCGACCAATCACTGCAGATTAGTGTCACGCAAAGGAGGCGTTTGGAAAAATGAATCATTAAGCGAATTGTTTGGGAGCCGCAGAGCAAGTAAGGTAAAAAAGTAATGCGTATTATAAGAAAAAGAAAGTGCTTTTTTCCTGCATGTCAACCTGTTGTTGGGGACTCCCAAAACCAAAATATGAACGTTTCATAACCCATAATAAGGGCACATGCATTTATCATGCTCATGTAGAGGGAGTACTATACTAAACACTGAATCTACAGTGCCGCTGCAGAGAAATTACATTTGAGCTTGCAGCAATTGAATGAGAAATATTAATATTGCATTGCAGGCAGCAAAAAAGTGAGCAAATGACTCTTATGACCCAGGCTTTTTCATCAAAAACCCTTATGAGTCAGTGGGAGTGATTACTGAATTAATTACTTGCTCACTGAATCACAAGTTGGATCAGTTTTAATCATGTGTGACTGATCCTGTGTTCAAGGTTTATGTTTTTAAGGTTAGTTGTGCATCTGACAATATGTAGTTAAACATGGACATTACATTAGTTTTATATTATCTGTAGTCATATAGTTAGGATAGCATTTATGTTAACCACTATGCTCCATTAAAATCTGTTTAAAATGCATTAGTCAGTGTGAACACACCTTGCACAACAGCCTAGCAACCACCCAGAACATCTTAAGCAACTGCACAGCAGTACATTAAAAACCTCCTACGTCTAGCTTGCATCTTCAGATCTAGTTATTTGTGCAAATCCATTTGGAAATGCAAGTGCAATAATTCTCAGACTCTTTGACTCCAAAGCCCTCATTGTCCTCATCAATAATCAAAGGCCCCGTTACTTTCCCAGTTGTTATTAATTCACTAAATAAGGTTTATTCACAATATTTTACTACGTTCTCTCCCTGATAAAACATTTCAGAGACCGACATAACTACAAAAATGCATATTTATTATGAAATGTTTTATTTTAGGGTCTCTTAACTAGTTGCTTATTAGCATGCTTATTACTGGAATAGTAAGCATTTATTAGTAGTAAATAAGCACATATTAATGCCTTATTCTACATCCCTAATACTGCCCAAGACCTAAACATAACTACCTTACTAATTACTAATAAGCAGCAAATTAACAAGTTATTGAGGGAAAAGTCTTAGTTAACAGTAAATAAGTGTTCCCTATTCTAAAGTATTACCAAAATGTCCAGTTTTATGATTTTATTAATTTGCATGACATTTCCAGGTCTAGAAATCTCAATTAACCACATTAAGCCTGATATATAAAATATCTACAAAATAAAAATAAATACTCAAATAAGTACTCAAGTAAACTAGAGTAAGTAACGTAATGCAAATATTCGCTTCACGTTTGGTGTGCACACATCGTAAGTGTAGGGGTAAGGGGAAATAGGATTGGGCCTTATTTTTATGTTTACTTTATGAAAATCAGCAAAGAAAAGCACGTGAACCACAAGCTGGGGGACATTTGTATAACTGAAGAGTTGATTTGCAAAAACTTATAACTCCATTTTTCTTTTCTTTTTTCAGAAATCATTGCGCATTCCAAGTACTATCAATCTAATACATATCAAACATTTGTTTTATAGCAAACACAGATAACTCCAACAATCTTTTTTTTTTTTTTTTGCAAAAACAGATAACTCCACATTTAATTTTTTTTTTTTTTCAAGTTAAATAAATCTTTGTAATCTCCTCAGAGCGCGTCTTTAAAAAGTGAAAGTGGCCTTATCACCTGACCTGAACACAGCGCGCTGATTCGCTAAAATGTTCTTATCAGCTTCTGTAAATAAAAACATCACTTGTCGGATTCTGCAGTAAAACGTGGACTTCCGCTGCCTTGGAAGTAGGCAATGGCTTTTTTGACAAAACGTGTTTTAGGGTTCAGATCGCACTATATGTGGCGAATAATGCAAAGCAATCAGCTCATTTTTATCGTTTTTTGCAAATAAACTTTTCCATTATACTAAAAGGTTTTTTACGTACTAAAAATTCTAAACTATCAATCAGAGACAGAAGGCATGCAGTAGATATAAAAGGTTTTTCAGCAAAATGTTCATATTGATCATTTAGAGGCCTTAGAAATTTGTGTATCAAATATGATTAAGGCTGGGTATCGTTCAAAAAAATTTCGATACCGATACCAATACCTTGAGTTCCTGAACGATCCCTTTTTCGATACCAATTTTATAAAATCAGTTTTTACAAAATTATCTCAAAAAAATATTTTTTTGACATTTATACAGACTCAAAATCTCATCTCCTGAGCCACTGCACGGAAAATAAATATATCCAACACAATGAATCAAATGAATGCAAATTAGTTTTAATAAAGTTCATAGTTTTCAGTTTACACATCTGTTATGCTATCTTTACACTAGTGCATTATTATTTATTCTTACAACAGCCTTAATAATTTTTCCCCCATTTTTCAAAACAGAAGGAGCCCTTGTTATTAAAAAGAGAGAAAATAATACAATTAAAATAAGACATCCTGCTGTTTTAATTCTGCTTATTTTAAGTCGCCCCGCTGCGCTAGTTTGAATGAATGCACCTTCTGACCTGTTGTTGCCAAGCTAGCAAGGTTCATCATCCAGTCCCAGTTTAGGACAGATGGTATAAATCAAATCTCCTCCCTTATATTGAGCAGTGTTGTGATGGGCCCCGCTGGAGCCTCCACACAGACAGCAGCAGAGATCACAGCCTCTCACCGAGAGGGATCCGACTGACCTGCTTCCATGTAAAAGCTCTAAGACTGCCTTATTAGCTTCTCAAAACACACACGCGCACATGCTGTAAGTAGGGCATACCCCAGTAGAGCGGGACACACTCTGGAAGAGGTGCAGAGCATTCGGGGAAGAGAATCAACAACTGGTGAGGTAAACAGACCTGCTAATGAGATATCAAAGTACAGGCAAGTACTGGACACATGAATCTTAAGCGGTGCACAAACCATTAGGAATGCATCAATATATTAACCATTATTATTAATGACAAATAAAAGCAATTATATTTGACCCTACGAGTCAACTGTAGTTTAAAGGGATAGTTGAAAGTGATCCTATCTTTTATTCACCTTTGAAGCATCCTAGGTGTATGTGACTTTCTTCTTTCAGACAAATCCAATCGGAGCTATAATAAAAATTGTCCAGACCCCACCAAACCTTTCAATGGGTTTAAATGGGTGATAGCCATTACACTTCAGAAGACATGAAATAAGCAGTCCTGGCGGATGATGTAAGATGTATGCGTCGCGTGATTTGTGATAAGTGCGGAGAGAGAAAAAAACAAAATGCCAGTCATAAAACTTTGAAACATTTCCTTTGAAACTACATTTGCCAGAGGTGCATGCATGATGCATACATCCACCAGGACTGCTTCCGGTTTCAACAGACAGCAGACCTGAGAGAAAAACGCTTATTAAGTTTGAAATATCACTTTTCTTTTTTTTTTTTTATTTATATAGCGCTTTTAACAATACAGATAGTAGCAAAGCACTGAACATTATCAAATAGATCAAATGAAACCATTTATTTATCAAATGCAGAGACGGTCTCTGTAATCAAAGCGACAATAATCACTAGAAATTAGGTGCCCCCAAATATGGATATTTATCATACTAAAACGCATGGATTCACTACAGGAGGACTTTAATCACCCCCCCGGAGCCATGTGAGGGACGTTTTATTACAGACACATCCACGTTATTTCACGTCTTCTGAAGTGTAATAGCTATCACCCATTTAAACCCATTCAAAGGCTTGAAGGGATCTGGACAATTTTTATTATAACGCCGATTGGATTTGTCTGAAAGAAGAAAGTCACAAACCCCTAGGATGCTTCAAAGGTAAGTAAAAGACAGGATAATTTTCATTTTTGGGTGAACTATCCCTTTTTGAGTGGTTTAGCATGCTGCCATGTGGTTCCTAGGGCTCTGGGTGGTTGTTAGGGTCTTGCTGGGTGGTTGCTAGGGTGCTCTTATTGTTTTAACAAATTGCTACATGGTTGCTAAGTTGTTAAGGTGTTGCTGGGTGACTGCTAGGGTGTTTACGTGATTTTAGAACACTGCTATGTGGTTGCTAGGCTTCCACTTGGTTGTTAGGGTCTTGCTGGGTAATTGCTATGGTGTTATTAATGTTTTAACACATTCCTATATGGTTGCTGAGTTGTTGCAAGGGTGTTTTAAGTGATTTTTAGAACACTACCATGTGATTGCTAGATTTCCACTTGGTTCTTAGGTTGTTTCTGGGTGGTTGCTAGGGTGTTATTAACAATTAATGTTTTAACACATTGCTACATGGTCACTAAGTTGTTAGGGTGTTGTTGCTAAAGTGTTCTGAGTAATTTAACATGTTGCTATGTGAAGCAAGTTTAGCATGTTGCAAGGCATTAGGGTGGTTGCTAGGTGATCACGTATTGATCCAAGTCACTGGGCGTCTCTGCTTAGGGTTTGTGATTTGAACTCATAACCCTAAGTGTGTATAATAGCAATAATGATGCTTCCGTTAGCTAACACCACTAAAAATATTTCTCCGTTAAATTACAGCTGATTGCTGTGTATGGTTATAATAAGCTTTACCATTAGTTAGATTACAAAATGCTATAGACCTGTCATGTATTCCTCTTCCCCCTACCACCAACACCAACATCCAGAGACAATAGCACTCAGAAATGTAACTCTGCACTAAGTATGGCGTGCCAGACATGAGTCATACTTCAGAAGGCAGTAGCGAATGCTCCAGAACGCTGGTGCAGTACTCTGGATCTATTAGTATGCTCGTTGTGTTCCAAATATGCACTGATTTTAATTACCTACTCTTCCGATTCAGGGTACATCACTCAAACGCTGCACTTCTGATGGAGTAATGCTATTTGCTGGAGTCCAAAGCCCAGTCAACTTCCTCTCTTTCCAAGAGAGGGGGAAGACTTAAAGAAATAGTTTACATAAAATATGAATATTTCATTGTTTATTGACCATCATGTCTTTAAACAACCTGCTTTACTTAAAAAAAAATGTACCCACTTTTCTTTGTAATTATACTGTTCAAAAGTTTAGGGTCAGTATTTATTTATTTATTTTTCATTCATTCATAACTTTATGTAGCAATAACAATGAATTTAATGCTGTCAAACAATTAATTGTGATAAATCACATCCAAAATAAGTTTTGTTTACATAGTGTATGTGTATATAATGTATACAAAATATAAACTCATACACATGCATATTGAAAAAAAATATATTTTATGCTTTATATATATATATATATATATATATATATATATATATGTATATTAATATTTATTTTCAAAATATATACCATATGTGTGTGTATTTATAAATACCTAAAATAAACAATAATTTGACAACACTAAATTGTTCAAAAGTAAGAATAAAAAAATTCATAAAATATTTCTCTATCAAATTTCAAATGATTCTTGAGCATATTTAAATAGAAAACATTTATTGTAAATTGCAATTACATTTCACAATATTAATTTTTTGATTGTATTTTTCATTAAATAAAAACCCTCATTTATGAGCATTAGTATACAGTAAATGGGGACTAAAACTTTTACACTTCAAAAACATTATGAAAGTAGTGCATATGACTTCATACGTGAAATAAGTAGTGCATATGTTCACTACATTCCAAGTCTTCTAAAGCCATGCAATACCTTTGTGTGAGGAACAGAGCAAAAGTCATTTTTCATTTACAGTTTCTCTTTCAAGATGGATCTCTTTGATGAATCATTTGATCAGGTTCACAAAATCATCTGAATGATTTATATGTGAATCAAACTGATCAGTTGAACAATTCTATTTCTATTTCAGTGTGAACAAAAAAAGCAATTATATAAATTCAGAAGACTCGGAACACAAGCCGTACTTTCGTGATGTATTAATGGTGAATAATTTTGTAAGTTCCCACTGCTTGACATAAAAAAAAACAAAAAAACAAAAACAGGAAGTCATGCATGTTTGGAATGACATAAGGGTAAGTAAACTGGTTAGTATTTTCATTTCAAGCACACTATTCCTTTAAATGCACTTCGTGTCTTGCAAGGATCACTCTGTAACTAATGGCCACTCAAGTGTGGTGGGATTTGAATCACTTAGTCCAGCGCCGCACACAGACCGTCTCTATTTTGGGCCCGGACAGTCAGGTCATAGGGCCGTAGAGTGCCTTGCAGGCTGCTGAATAAATTATTTGTTTCTTTATTTAGTGGATGGCGGCCGAGTCGGCAGCCTTAAAAGAGAATGCGAGGGAAAGAGTACAAATGAATACACGTCGGTTCCTCTGACGCATGCGATGCAGCACAGCGCTGCAAGAGACGTGGGTGAGACAGGAGACTTTCTCGTCTCATTTTAAATGAAAACAGATTTTCTCTCTCCGATAAACACTGCCCAATTCATCCACTCCAGTCGAGCTCTTTCTAGCACTTTCAATCAGAAAATTGCAGTGGCGCTGAGCATAGAGAGCTAAAAATGCGTTGGCGACCCGCTCTGAGCCAAGTATCGCTGTTATTTCTATAGAAAAGTTTGTTTCTCAAGGGCAGAAGTGATGAATATTTCTTTGCGTATTATCAAAGGCAGAAAGATGTCATGCTGCTGTCAGTGACGGAGAGGACGGGAGCTCTGGGAGGATGAAACGGCTGAGGGTTTGGGAAATGACACTCTACAGTGTAGCAAGAAGTGTTGTGTGCAGCCTTTTCATGTGGAGTCAAAAATGGCAGGGACGCAGAGATACTGAGCTTGTACTCGCTAAAATGCTTCGGCGTGCAGCATATATGCAACACGTGCCTCAGAGACGCATGACAGATGAAAACAATATGTGCTTTAACATCAGCTCGAAATATCAGACATGTTTGAAATCTTCTGGATGGATGGGTTCAGACTGATGCTAAAAACAGAGTGTGTGTCCATCATACTGCTCGGTTTTCTGTGAAATCTGTCAACTCGAATCTGCAGATTGCTTCTGACTTTCTGCAACTACAGCGCCGACTTCTCCAGACTGCAAATTTGGGCAAAAAGAGACAAAGTTCACAATTCAATTAGATTTCAAGCTTGCGAATTGATTTCTATATTGATTCAGTTGCATTTGATAATGATATATTTAGATGTATGCAATCTGGAATAGAAGGTAAAAGTCTCTCTCAATTTAGGGGTCTTTAAACAAATAACTTTTTATGCATTTTGCCCATTCATTTCCACGACGGCAAACATTTTAGGGGCCTGAAAATAATTTTCAAAGTATACGTTTTTGAAAACGATAATGTTATTGTCTCATTATAAACTAGGATAATGCATATTTGTGAAAACACTAATGTTATGCACATGTGTATTACGTATTCAGTCAACTGGCATCATTTAACATTTAAACAGTGGATGTCATAAGTTGTGTTCTTGACGGATCTACTCAAACATAGGCTACATAAATAGCGAACAACAGGTTGAGTAAAACTATAATGAGCATGCAGGCTCATTATAAAAAGGCTTTTGTGATGTAAAGTTACATGACACATTTTGTACAAGCTGTTTGATGTCTTTCTGCATTTCAAACACTGAGCGATTCCATGAGACATTCATTCCAGTAAGATGTACCGTTTCTTTCAACACTTTCTGATATTGATTGATGTTTATTTTGTGCTATAACTAGTAGTAAAGAGGAAGAGAAAATCGGTTGATTTGATCTCATGTGCTGCTTGAACTGAGGCATCTACAGAAATCTGTCATGCCACATTAAAGAGCGCTAAAACTGAATTTATTGTTTGAATTTCATAGTAAATTTGACAGAATTTAAAAGCTTATATATCAAAATTAGAATAGCACAAAACTTACTGAGATTTATTGGATGATATTCACGCTACAAATAATGTTTCTTTAAGTTTTGTCCAAACATCAACTGAAAACCCAGAGTGCATGCAATGCCCTGTTTATCTGTCTCCTTATGTTTGTTGCATGGGTAAAAAAAAAACTAAACAAAGTAAAAAATAATTTGACTATTTTTTCCCCAAAGGTTTCTATAGATTAGGGGTGGGCGATATGACGATTTTTCATCGTGGACAACAAAAATTTCTCCACAATCTGCTTTTTAAGGAATATCATAGTATCGTGCTATTTTATCATCTCCGTCTCAGTATGCTGTACAACGCGACATTCACATCAGTGTTAACTCAGTGGTAAAATTACACTCACCGGACACTGCACTTATTCGCAATCACAAAAGTACATTATTTGCTTTAAAGTCTTGCCGACTAAACATTTCATATGTGTGCTGTCCGGATGCACTTATCCAGTACGTACACCTGAAGCATGCGCGCACTAAAAGCCTGTCAAACAGTGCCTAATTACTGAACTAAGATATTTATCACATGTGATTGTGGTAATACTGTC
>JAUMHE010000072.1:2774281-2787658 GCA_032359235.1 Enteromius mattozi
TTGCAAAATAGTCTTAAAAAACCAACTTGAAAAAGAATCGGGATTAAAATCGTGAATCGTGATTTCCCCAGAAAAAACCGTGATATGATATTTTTTCCATATCGCCCACCCCTACTGTAGATATTGCGATATATGTTGATATTGTGAATTCTTTTGGCCACAATAAACATCTATCTGTTAAAAATCTAATATCGTGACAGTTCTACTACATATTTTACAACACAGCACAAACTCAAGAAAAATTTGTCTACAACTGATCCTCCATCTCACACATTTTTTCTATTTTTTTTACAAAGGTAAAAAAGATCATCTAAGTACTATCACTGGTAGACACTCATCTGTCCTAAATAAATAACTCCATTCGTGATCTGAGAACCCTGACCTACTAGGCAAGGGTCAAGCAGCCTCCATAGCATGCATTGATCTATTCCTCTTGACTAAGCAAGGCCACTGCCATCTAACTGACCGTATTTAATGCTACACCTATCTTCTCCTTCAAACATAATAAAGGAAACAGGCACCTATATATAGTGTCATCATCCATTTCTGTTCTTTAGTGGCTACTTATTGTCACAATAACTGTGACAGAGGCTCAAAAATCATCTTTCTCATTAGTGGAATTCACTCAATAGATTCACAATGCTGTTAATCAACCAATCAATGATCTTATTAGGACAAATATCCTGCCAGCTAAATGGCATCATTTAAATTTAACCTCAGCTTAAGGATCAATAAACCAACACCAAACTCCAAGTCGTGATTTATCTTCACCTTGTCTATTGCATCTGCCCTGACCTTATTAGTGCTGCATGATAAGGCAATGCTCACTATTGTTATTGCTATAACTCAGCCAACACTGTTTAGAAATGAACGAAGACTCAAATCGTGTGGTTGGTTGAGAAAAAGGTATGCTATTACTGTTCTAAGTAATCAGAAGCAAAGTTTGTTTTCTGGCAGGTAGCAAATAAAAGTTAAAAAAAATCCCATAAACATATTAGCTATGTTTCCATTCACATAATTCAATGCACATTTTAAGATACTGCAAAAAAAGATACTGCATAAAATGTGAATATGTTGAGAAAATCTTAAAATGTGCAATTAAAAATAAATGTATGAGATCGGTTGATGTGGATTTTTTTATTTCTTTTTTGGAGAGAAAAAAAAACATGTATAATGGACTATAACGGAAACACATCTACCAAATAAGTTCCTTGATGTGCCAAAAAAAAAACAAACAAAACAAAAAACTCACTTTGAAATCATGTGACTGGTCCAATCTCATTGCACACATCTAAAATATTGTTTCAGTCCTTCTAAAATGCTAGAGTCAAAGGGTTTCATCACATCTGACATGCTCTATGAAGGACTGGACATTTCTTCCTTACATATTGCTAGACCTAAGCAGCTTTTCACACAAAATGCGTTCTTGTGTTGAAAAACACAAGATGGGGGCCATGGAATGGGAAAAATGCAAGGTTACAAGAGATAAGTTGAAATAAGATGCATGTCGTTTGTGACTGCACTAAAGCATAGACATACAGATATTTAAGAAAAATGTGTTACATTTTATAATTATAGATTTAAGTATGTAATAATAATAATAATTTTAGGTTTAGGGTTACTTGCTTGTAATTATGCATAATTTATTGTTATTATAGTAAGTACATGTAACACGCGTAACAAGGACACCTTAAAGCTGCAGTCTGTAATATATGTGTGTGTGTGTGTGTAAGAATTTACAGAATGTATATAATGAGCAAGTACATTATGAATCCATTTTCCAAACCGTGTTTTGGCTTATCCTGAATCACTATTGCAGACCTATAATAAGTTTTTATATTTAGATTATTTTAAACTGGAGTAGCCCAGTACCTGCGTGATTCGTCATAGACATAAACAGAGACAAGTAGCTCCAGTAGGGCCCTATGAAATCAGTTTTATTTTTCTCAAATTCTGCTTTATTTGTTTTTTTCGTTCATTTCAATTTTAATTTTTTTACAATTTCTTTTTAGTGGTTAAATTCAATTTTATAAATCAAAAAGCATAACACAGAGACATGCAGGATTCATATTTAAACAGCCGTTTTGTAGCTTAATATTTATACTAGTACATATTGTGATACTTTTGATTCATGCATCCAAACTTTGACAAATTCAGTGACATTCCACGTTAAACGGTAAATTCCATTTTCTAATTGGATTCCACGATTCCATCCATGGAAAAAATAGGGCCCTACTCCGGCTACAAAGCTCTTCCACAAGATGCATGCAGTGATTATTAACCGCTTGAGCGTGGTTACAGACTGCAGAAAACAAAGCGTTACTGAAACATGCTAAGCTTACATTCTTGTTTCTCCGAAAAACAATGCTACAGCCAGTTATTCTGCTGTGTTCCGTGTCAGAATGTCTGTTTTTGCTTTAGTCTGTGTGACTCCGCCCACTGCCAGTTTACCCAATAGTATTTCGACAACCCGGGTTGCCAGAAAATTTAATCAATTTTAGATTATTTTTTTGAGTTGACTAGTTAAATGTTAGAAAAACATTTATTTTCTTCAATCTGCCAAACCTCCTGAACAAAATATCAAGATTTTATTTTTTTTGTCCTATCGCCCAGCCCCAGCCCTAGTAAGTAACCACCGAGCAATGCACCCACAACACCATGGCAACTGCGTAGTAACACTCAGCAAAGCACTCAGAACTCCTTACAAACCACACACAGCGGCCTTTTTTTAGCAACACCTCTGCAAACACCCACAGCACCCCAGCACTGAGATCTGCACAGGTAAGCAGCACTCACACACTCTTTCTTCACAAAATATCAAAATCTAGTTCCATTTGCACTTTGTCTGAAGAACGTACAAGATAAAGACGTTACATACATTTACTACTTCATATACATCATACATTTCACTTTAATTATGTAGAGTTTTCAGTCAAGGGTTTGTGCAAGGTATAAAGCCTTATGCTAGAATATTCTTAAAATATTTTCAAGACATTTTTTAAATTATTGAATAAATATTAACCAACAATCATTACATTATGTAATATATATAAGTTAATGTTAAAATAGTTAAACTACAATAATGTAACCAAGAAAACAGCCTCTTCTTCTCACTAAGGTTGCATTAATTTCATCAAAATTACATTACAAATAGCAATTTTGGCAAAACAAAAACAAAAAAAATATAAATTGCTTTTAATTGTTTGAAAATATTTACATATTAATATAAATTATATAATATAATATACATATAATATATACACATAATTATATATATATATATATATATATATATAAATGTTATATATTTATATATTTAATATATAAAGATCTTTTTCTTAAATATATACATGCACGTGTGTGTATTTAATAAATATACACAGTACACACACATATATTATGTAAACAAAAACGTTATTTTTGGATGTGATTATTCACGATTAATATTTTCACAGCATTATTTAAAAAGTAAGTTATTCCTGTAATCGAAGCTGAATTCTCAGCATCATTACAAATATTTAGATTATTATTCATGTGTAAAACAAATAAATGCAGACTTAGTGTACAGAAGTCTTCTTTCAAAACAGATAATTTAAAACATGCCTCATATAACATATGATGCATAATAAGCAATATTTACTTTCAGCGGAGCTGCAGCTCTTTGACTTTCCACTACTTGAAAAAAACGAATCATCCGGTCCAGCATTATAACAGCTCCAGGGGCGGGATGGGCTGCTCTGACTGTCCATCGATCGGTTTGGATTTCCATTAAAAGGAGCTGGCGCACAAGCCCTGACTGATTCAGAGCGAGTGCTTTTGGGAAGAGAGTACACTAGAGAAAATACAGCTCCTAAATAATCAATGATTGAGGGAGTAAATCAGCCAGAGTGAAAGAGGCCGAAATGTGGCCGGCAATTAATTAGGACATCTGAGGGAGTCAGATTCCATTTCTGTAGCCCACCACTCACATGCAATATCAACAGCATTAGCACCGAGAGCGGGATACAAGAAAATGATTCGGTCCGTTGAGATATGGGTCGCTGCTAAGTGGGTATAAGGATTTCGCAAATACAGTATCAGTTAGAACTGTAAGAAGGGCTGGGAGGTGGGACGGGAGAAATGTGAATATCTTCTTAAATATAAATATATATGCCCCTGTCCCACAAACCTAGTCATAAGGGTAAATTTAGCAAAATGGAGATTTATGCATCATCTGAAAGCTGAACAAATAATCCTTCCATTGTTAGGATAAAACAATATTTGACAAGATACAATTATTTAGAAATCTGGAATCTAAGGGTGCTAAAAAAAAAATGAAATACTGAGAAAATCGCTTTTAAAGTTGTTCAAATAAAGTTCTTAAAATGCATATTACTGGTTAAAAATTATGTTTTGATATATTTATGGCAGGAAATTTACAAAATATCTTCATGGATCATGATCTTTACTTAATATCCTAAACATTTTGGCATAAAAGAAAAATCAATAATTTTGACCCATACAATGTATTGTTGGTTATTGCTACAAATGTGTTACTTATGACTGGTTTTGTGCTCCAGGGTCACATATTTCAAAGTTGTAAATAAAACAAAGATTATTGGAGTGGAGTATGTTACCAAAAAAAAAAAGAAAATAAATAATAAAATATATATATATATATATATATATATATATATATATCAGTATTTCTGCTTCAAAATGTTATTTTTAATTCAGTGTGTTACATATTGTTTCTGTGTTTTTTTTTTGTGAAGTGTATGTAAAATGTATGTACAAAATATAATTGTAATTACATGAATGTAAAACAAAATAAAAAAAGGATGAAACCATATTTTTTAGGTTTACAAAGCATGATAATAATGGATAATTTATGAATAATAACAATACAAATGGCAAATGAAGTAATTCATAAATTTACTTCGTTTTATATATGTATATATATATGTATATATAAAATATACGCATGCTCATTTTGAAGCAGATAAATAAGCATGTAATGAGGATGTCAGACTCATTCACTGGGAATCAGACTGTCACTTGCAGCTAGCAACCAACTGCATTAAGGTCTGTAGTTGTGCCAATACATAACTTATGTATCGGAAAACATTATGCAGCATACAGTAAATGAAATGATTTGTGGGTGAGGGTAAAAAAAGCAAAAATAACCGCTGAATAAAGTGTCCATCACCACAAAAAGATGCTAAAATAATTATGTGACTAGCTTTTTCAATTTTGTGTGATTACATTCTCCAAATAACAGTAAAATAATTTAATACACTTACATTTATGCTCTAGTCCCCCCATTTGGATGCTTGGGTAAAATGTGAGTCAGCATTAAGTCATGAATGACTCCATTTACTTTCCTGAAACATATTCCGGTCTTTCCGGCATGCAACTACAAACTACAAAAATACTTGCTTTAATCGTTTTGAACAAAATGCAAAAATTTTACTATGTAATTTTACTATGTAAAAATGTATAATCCTTTATACAAAAAAAACCGGAAATAAAACAAATTGATTAAATAGATTAAAACTATAGCACAACGAGAGATTTAAAAGCATTTTTTGTTATCAAAAAATTATTTTCGTAAGTTGTTATATCCAGTTTAAGTAACAACAGTATTTTTTGGTCCAATATCTAACAAACAAATAAACGTTACGGACAAGTGTGAAAGGTGATAAAGTGATGAAGGTGTTTGTTTCACACAAACCAACCTCCAAAGCAATTCTGATATGAACTACCTGGTCTCATGGCATAAAAGTACCTGGGTGCACTTTTTACCGAGACACGAAATACGAACCAATAAGTACATATCACTGCAGTTTCCAAAAGACATAAACACTAGAGGCAGTAAAACTCCCACACCTTTTATTCCTTTTCACACAAATTCACAGAGTTTTAATTATTAAAGCATAATTTTTGCACAATTACTTGAAGAATATCATGTTATGACTTCAAAACAATATTAATATGCTGGGAGATTTGAAAACTGATGCTTTTGAACGTTAGCATCACACATATCCAGCTTCATATCTATAGGATTTTGCAGATGGTAGGTTTGTTCGGTAGCTCACAGAGTACAGAGATGTTCTTGAGAGGTGATGAGCTCTGGTTTGTATCCTGTGTAACTACAGTTCGATAAAATAGTTCAAATCTGTGTAAAAAGAAGTTAAAATGGCATCTTCGGTTGCATCAACAAATGCGTTTTATATCAGTTTTGCACTATCGGGTAGGTTTAGGGTTGGATTTGGTGTAGGGCATATTTCCAACATGATAGAGCATTACAATTTAGCAACAGTCCCCGGATATTTAACATAATAAAAACACAGCAATACGTACCTATATCAACGTAATAAAACTTTGCCAGGGATCACATACTGAACCTGTGTTTTAGTGCCACTCAGTTTCTATTTGAAACCGAGGAGAAACATGCAGTAAGGTACGTAAAAACGGTGTTGCACAAAAAGTGCACAGAGGTACGTATTTTTATGAGACTAGGTTGCATATGAACACAAGGCAGACTCAACTACCAAAAACTGCTTTACTGCTTTATCGACTCATTTATACATTTTGAAAGCACTCTGTGAATGCTAGGCTCGTAACAATACCACCGTACCTCGTTTAAAAAACGGTTTCACAGAAAATTACATCAGATTAATTATTAATGAGAAAGCCATGTCACTCTGACTTGAAGTAAAAATTGAGCATATGGTTTCCTCAACACATGCAAACTATGAAGAGCACTAGCGCAAACACTCGAGACAAACCTAAATAATCTGTATTATTTGTGCCTTTGGGGTTATTATTTTACATGTTGTGCATTTTATGGGACTATTTCTGCTATGCAATTTTTCTAATCCTTTCTCATCTCATTCAGGCTTCTTATGCAGATGACACATGCACATGACAAAGTGTTACTTGAACAAGATGCTCCTGTGAACACAAGGCTCTTGTGAAAGGCGCCCGTGAATAAACCAGTCCAAGAAACCATGATTCTGTAGCCTGTATGTTTGTGAATAAAAATACACTGCTGTTTGTTTGTATTATGATATAACCCATATGCACTGTTTCCAGGCATGCCATAATATTGCTTAATAAATCAGGACTTCACTGAATGACTCACTAGGACATTTTCCGCAAAGCAAGTTATTGTGCTTGAGTTATAAATAGCTCAAGGCTCCTCATAGTCTGAATAAGCGTCGTAAAGAAACTCTCAAATCCATTCCAGAAAAAAAAAAAGCATGAGAGAGAGCCATTTATTACGCAAAAATAAACTTGGAAGGAAGAATTTATTAAAAAAAAGAAGAATGTATAACTATAAAACGGGGTAAAAGAAAAACCTGACTTGTCCCATTGCCCTATAAAATATAAGTGCAAGAAGCAATGATCCCATCTGGGATTTATAAATAAATAAATAATTAAATAAATAAAGTGCACTGGCAACAACATTATCAGTCAGTACCATATATGACAGTGTTACATGCTTTCACTGTGGTTGCATTTAATAATATTATGAATGAAATTGCTAAATGACTATATTAACCTTTTTTTGTGCTGTCAAATGATTGATTGCGATTAATCGCATGCAAAATAAAAGTTTTTGTTTACATAGTTTGTATACTGTGTATATTTATTATGTAAAAAATATATATTAGATATATTTATATATAATATAAATGATATTCATATAAATATATACGTGTAAATGCATGTAAATATTTTCAAAATATCTACTGTATGTATGTCTGTATGTATATATATATATATATATATATATATACACATGCATAATAAATAAACATGCTGGATGCGATTAATCCTTTGACAACATGTTAAAAGTCACACTAGCTAGGCTAGTTAAGGTAAAAACGGCATCTTTTCACTTTTCTACATTGTGCAAAGTAGTCCAATAGCCTAATATGAAATAAACAGCATTCATTTCTGGCACTTAGGACATGCACATAGGTGTACTATGTATATACCAATATAAATCATTTAATTTGCATATAACAAATAACGGGCATTGTAATAGAGAGTGTTTCCATATTCTCAAGCAAACATCACGGCGTATCAAATGAAGTCGTTTGGCACGGAGGCGCAGTTACCATTATAAAACACCCATGCGAATCTCCAGCGATAAATAACGTCGTAAGTTCAAACCTGCAGCACTATAATGTGTTTTTGTGTTTGTTTAGCTCTGGTGTGATGATCGGTGAGCGGGTATCGATCGCCTCACCTGCCGTTCCGCGCCTGTCCCAACAGCTCCGGCTTCGAGATGTTCTGGGGTGGCTTAAAATGCGATAGAAAAGAGCTACAGAACTGTCGCAATGTCCCAAATTGCATTTTCACCTAACCCCCCTCCTCCCTAACCGAACCCAGTAGTCTTTCACTTGAGGAAACAGCAGCAGCAGCACACCCACAGCCCCACGACCGCTACATCCGACGCGCTGCCGTGTCGATCAAGTCCCATATTTTCCCGGAGATCTGATGGATGCGCGCCTCATGCTCCAGCCCTGAGGTGCTGCTGCAGCTGCTGGGAGCGGGGGATGGATTCTGTCTGACGGCGTGCCAGAGAGAGAGAAAAACAGCGCTGCATTTTTACCGGCTGCTGGAATATGTGGAGCTGCGTCCATGCGCCACCGTCTCGCCTCGGAGAATCAGACAAACTGGAGCAGCACAGTCTCTCTCTCTCTCTCTCTCTCTCTCTCTCTCTCACACACACACACACTCACACACACATCATTCCTGACGCGCTCGCATGGGCTGTTTTATTGCACGGCTCTCTCAGTGAGAGATGCGCAAACGGGAGCGTAATGTTACAGCTCTAACTGGATAAGTACATAGAGGCAAAATACCTAAAATGCATTTGTAGGGGTGAACGCTTACGATGCCCAGGCAGTCAGCTTACTAGGTTTTGAGACACATCCCGTGCGCTGGACTTGATTTTAGCGACGCTCAAAGCGATGGAGCAGCGCGCTCTGTATGTAACACCTTTACGAAGCAACCTAATTCGTTATGTACCTCATCGACGCCGTTGAAAATTGGTCACTTTAGGAAGTGATATTTGAAGAGGATCTGGCAACCCAAGGGCGTCTCTGTACGTGGCGAATTGAATCTCCTTTGGCGTTCTGGGACGTGAGTACACGTTTAAATTTTTCAGCGCTGCTAAAATCATTGATCACATTTTATGGACATTTTTTCATTTCTTTTTCTTTTTCACTGTGTCATCGTCGTTATAAAAGCTATTCACGACTGCCGTCGTCATCTTCATCATCATAAATCATCATTACAAAGGATCATCACTCGAGCATCCCAGTACTCTAGCACTTAATCTAGTACAAAAATAGTAGTCTAGTACTCTAGAAAGTGACAAAAATGATGAAAACACAATTTTATCAGTGAAAGATAACATACTGTAGCCTATAAGCCTGCAGTTTTGTCATCTGTCTCTTTAAATGCTCATGTTCTTTATATTTGGGTGGATTCTGATTGGCTGCCTGCCAATGGTTTTTATACTTAATTAAACAACTGAAAGAAATCATTCTGAAAGTAGCCTAAGTCCAACCGTATTTATTGTTGTGGTGTTAAATTTGCAGTTCTCTTCCAATTATTAAAAATTTGTAGTTTTAATTGTTTAATGTTTACAGTTAGCATCCTTGGTGTGAATGGGCCTTTATGTTGTGACTGATTAAAAGGAATAGTTCACCCAAAAATTAAAATGTCCTTCACACTCAAAAAAGTCATCCCTGATGTAGAGTTTGTTTGTTTGTTTTCATGGGAACAGATTTGGAGAAATTTTGCATTATATCACTCAGCAATGGTTCCTCCTCAGTGAATGGGTGCCATCAGAATGAGAGTCCAAACAGCTGATAAAAACATCATAGTAATCCACTAATTATTATTAAAGCACCCAATAATGATGTGAAACATGAATGTGTTGCATGTCTAAAGCAAAGTGAACGTTTCTTCATCAGCTCACCTTTTTACATAAACAATGAGAAACCATAAAAATGTTCATTTTGCTCGGTTGACGTAAGTGCATATCAGTGGCTCATTGGTATTCACTCGGTTCAGTGACAGCTGGGGGAACTGGAGTGCTGAATGAGTTGGCAAAAACAGCATCATAGGTTTATGTCAGCGTTTTGGCTGATTTCGAGTCTCAGTAACTGTCAGGTATCTAAAAGTGAGTTTTCATTTTCAGGTAATCTCTTTAAAAACATCTTGATGGATTTATTTCTTATAAACATGCAGCTTTTCTCTTCACAAGATGTTAACTGATTGACTGGAGTGCTGTGGATTACTTGTGGATTATGTTTTTATCAGCTGTTTAGACTCTTATTCTGACGGCACCCATTCACTACAGAGCATCTACTGGTAAAGTGACATAATGCTAAATTTCCTCCAATCTGTTCCCATAAAGAAAAACACATATATATCAATTTATATGGTCTGAGGGTGAAAACTAATTTAAATTTCTGTGTGAACTACTCCTTTAATATGGTGGTGTTTTTGTGTGGTCAATGGAAGGATGTTGTATCTGTTTCCAATCAAAAACAGCTGAATGAAAAAGAACCTTGAGATATGACAATTATTATGTTTCTGACAGAAAAAAACAGCAAGACACAATGACAGCCAAAGAAATGTATCTGATGCATATATACCACAATCTATAACAGATCAGAGAGAACTGCTCCATCTCATGCGCCCCATTTCAACTACACTGGTACTAGATGGAATAATATGTAGACAACTTGAGCAGAAAAACTGAATTACTGACATAATTAATGATTTCCCATCATCTATCTGAGCTCAATGTGTGAGTCCGTCTGACGCTGATGTGGCCTGTGTAGTCAATGCACTTTCCTCATTAGTTCCTGGACCACTTACAGCCCCTAATGATCTGCTGGAAAGAGTCTGACGGCATCTCTTGTCCACTTTAGGAGTCAGGCCAGGGATAATGGGTACTGCTGCCTGTAGCTTAGTAGTGAAATATCTCCTCAAGTCATAAAGGTTGTAAGCATCACTAGTACTAGATTTATGTAAAGCAACCCTAAACATTGTCTAGTATTTTTCCCCTTGTAAAGTTTGTGCTTAATTGTATTGAATCTGCACTTGTGGAAGAGTTCACCACAAAATGAAAAATTTGCAATTATTTACTCACCTCTCTTTCGTATGTTGAAGACAAAAGAAGATATTTTGGGAATGCTGGTAATCAAACAGTTCATGGTACCCATTGACTTCCATAGTATTTTTTTTCCTACTATGGAAGTCAGCTGGGGCCAACATCTACTTGATTACCATCCTTCTAAATATCTTTCTTTGTGCTCAAGAAACTCAAATGATGACAATTTAATTTTTTTTGTGAAAAGTAAGTCAAAAAGTATTTTAAAATTCAAATAACTGCATTTAATGTAAATTTAAACTCTAATACATTTTAATGGAATTGCATGCAATTAATTATCCAAAAACATAATATTCAGTTCGCAATTAAGCATACTGCTTTAAACTAAATTATTTCTGAAATAAGTACTCTTTTAAAATGTATGCTGAAATGTACCTTTTTTTCAGAAGGGTAATATCACAATAACTGTAATAACACTGGCAAGCATCCACATATTAATTGCAACATCCTAGTACAGTAGCAGAGAGCTTAGCACAAGCTGATATCACTCACATTCACTTCCCAAATGTAACAATGCAGTTACTGCAAAATCCATATCCATTAGTTTTAACCTCAGACATGCAACTTTCACTGTAAACCAAACGTTGCTTTGATTAAGAAAGTGTTAACTGGATATCTATTGTGTGGCTGAATATTACAAAGATCTCAAACGTTAGCAGTTTCCTGCTTTGAGTAAAGTTCTTAAATGGAAAAATTAATCATATTGCACTTTGCTAATTTCTAAGATGATAACAAATATGCACATAACAGCAGTAAGGCCTGTTTTCTTCGCATAATAAAAATGCTTGATTGGAGTCATTTCCACTCTAAAAATATCCTCAAAACATCCTAATTGAGACAAATTTAAAAGCCTTCTCACAACTTCTCACAATGCTGAACTGAGCAACATTTTACACTGCCTGAGGCCAAGTAAGGTGAATAAGGTATGGCTTTCTGACCTGCCTGGGATCCCTGAACCGTTTCTGAGAGGGTCCTGGTTTGCTCCGGCTGGGCCTCTCCTTACTTTGGCGTGGGGCCCTGATCTGGAGCCCTCAGGACCACTGTAGAACCACGCTCCCGACTTGGTGAGGATTTCTTGTTGTTTTCGGCACAGGTTGCATACCCACATTACCTATATATAAAATGACAAATTAATATTGGGTGTAATTCAAGGAAATATGAGATAAGAAGCACAAATGCAATACAATAACAAACCAAGATGTGCAGTTTGCATGGAGGGATGGTCTTCTAACTATTTCTTTCTTAGATGCTACAAACATAAAGCGGGTCAGTTTTAGTAGACCTCTGTGCGAACCCCTGCACTTGTCCGTCAGGGTGAGTGGATGATTCAACTATCACACTATCTTCTACTATTGCACTCAAGTAATAGTAAAAAATACTACATTTATCCTAAAACTCTGGAGGTCAACCTAAGATCTAAGTTAGGTTCATGGCTTAATTCAAATCTGTAATAAATGTAATAACTATATTTTGGCAGAGAATCTGCTTGCTATGTTGAATGTTTGTAAGGCTGTGAGACTAGCAGACTCACACCTGACACCTCTATAAACTGCACACTCACACACTAAAGTCACACACTCACATTTAGAGCACACACTCGTTTAAACCGAGCGAGAGGCAGTGAGAGTGAGTAAATCAATGACAACCATTAGAGCTGCTGCTGGAGGAGAGTGGTCACCTGCCTTTGCTGAGTCACCAGAGACAGAGAGAGAGAGACAGACAGAAAGACAGACGGCTCAAAAGGGAGAAAATGAGTTTGTGTGTGAATGGAATGGGCTCAGAAAATAGAACAAGAGGGTCATTAGTGACAGCCAAGTAATAAGGAAATATTGCCTGAACTGCTTTCAAATGGGCTGTGGACATTAAAGCGCTCAATGCAAGTGTTGCTACATGAGAAATGCATTACTGCAGAGGCTATACGCAGGTTTCTGCATTTAGAGGGACACAAAGAAACCACTGACTGATCCAAGACTAGCAGTATAAAACACTATAAACAATATAATAAAATTAATAACTATTTTAAAAACCTTTGATATATAGACAGAGTGCAGCTGAAGTAAACCTATAGTTTACATGTGTAGAGACTTGATTAAGTCATTGGCAGTGCTTTATGAAATTCTAGAAGATCAATTCTTCGAACAGTGGTTCAAGAGGATGTGATGTTGTTCCTTCAAGAGTCACTCACAACTTAT
>JAUMHE010000072.1:2787758-2797851 GCA_032359235.1 Enteromius mattozi
GGTGGATCTTTATCATTGTAGGGTGGTTGTGTACACACACTCCCAACACACATTTCAGTTCAAACAGCTTGTAAAAGTGCATGTGGCACCGGATGACCCCTTTAAATGCTACTCACTCAGGGTGCTGTTTGGAGGAATACTCACAGGGTTATCTCTGTCTTTGTGCATTACGTCACATTATGACATGCAGTCCATTCTTAAACTCAGAAGCCAACCCTGACTCTGAATTTAAAGCTAACGGCTCATAATAGATACAACAATGTGTTTTTAGACAGACTTTATTTGTCATTTAGCATGCTGGGGTTATGGGTCTGACCCAAGGGCACTGCGGTGACAGACGTTTCCCAGTAATTTATTTCATAAGTGACTCTACCTGACTCCAAACCAGCGACAGTTATTACCAGACCAGAGCCTGAAACACAGCAGTCTCCAGACATACAAACTCAGTCATAGATGAAGTGTGCATTGCATTTTGCATTAAAACGCTTTATGAATTCTGCTGAACCACAAGCAGAAAACACATGCAGAAATACTAATACTAGATGTTTATACTAAAAAAAAAGGTGTAGGATTTACTGTGAAATAGATGTCACTCAGAACTTTCAAACTGCTAGTACAATTAAAATAAATAAAAAGAAATAAAATATAATAAAATAAAATAAAACACATTTCAAAAAGAGATTGTTCTTTAAAGAACCTTTGACTAAATAGTTCTTCATCGAACCAGAAAGGCTTCTTTTATGGCATCACTGTGAAGAACTTTTTGAATCAATTAAATTAAGATGTATTATAATTCAAATGTATGTTACATCTTTTTTTTGACCTACTTAGAATATTTCAAAGCTGGCACATTGGGATTGTTGAAACAAGCAAACAAAGTTTTGAAAGAGCCGCTTGTTTAGTCAACCTAAAAATAACTTCCAGCTGACTTTACAAATTTATCCTGGCGTACCAGAAATTAATTTCTTAAACTAAATGCTCCAACATCTGATTGAACAAGGGATGAGAGTTATTCCAGCATCACAGGTTTATCAGACACAACACTGTTTCTTCTCAATCCGAGCACAAACGCAGCAGACACGTCTTAAAGCAAAGAGTGTGTGAGACTTCAGCACAACTATTATGAAAACACACACACAGAGACGCACTGGGTCTGCACTTACTTGATTAATACTTAACCAGCACATGACTGACTTAGCAAAAACTCTCTAATCTTCATAAAAAGCCCCACTTTCCATAGATCATCACTCTGAGCACTTAACCCTCAGGAGTGAGTGAGAGCAAGAGACATGGACGTATCTGCTAGAAAGCACCGTGTTGCCTCAGATGACCGTTTGTGTGCTGCTCTGCCAAAAACATTTCAACATTGGCCGCTGATTCTAGTGATGTGCAAAAGTGCATTCAAAAAAAAAAAAACAGCTACGAAGCACAACAGAATCCCACAGATTGCAGTATCAAGACAAGTTTTAAAAAGCTTGTGGTTCAAGGTGTTACTCTGATGTATACAGTATTTTTTGTCTAAAAATAGTTCAACTTTAATGAGTTGAATGATTTTGCATTCCAATTAATCGGTTAAATATAGTTATCGGTTTTTGTAAATAAACTCTTCATACATTGAAACACCTTTCTTAAAGGGATAGCTCACCCAAAAATGTAAATCCATGTATTCCCTCACAGAAAAATTTGACATTTTAACCATTGACTAGTATTTTTGCCATACTATGGAAGTCAGTGGTAACTGTGAACTTGTTACCAGCATTCTTTAAAATATCTTATTTTGTGTAGGTTGTACTCATGTAAGTTAATAATGACAAAATGTTAATTTTTAGCTGAACTGTCTTTTTAAGATTAAGATTCAGTGTATGTTTAAATGCTATAAAACTACTATAAATTCAAGCTTGACTTGACTTGGAGTAACATACACAAGAAACCAAACTAAAAAAACAGCAAGCCCTTCTAAAATATTTTTCTTGGATGTTAATAGTCTAAGAAACGTAATTACACATTTGTGAGGAAGACACTGTGAACTACACAGACTAATAAATAAGACAGCGATCAGATTAAGCCACAGTATCCAACCCAGATCAGAGAGTCTGACATCTGACCGAGTGACTGTGAGAGCTCCAGTGGCACAGGACTTACAAAACTGTGTCAGTTAAACAAGTTCATGTCAATTGCCATAAATAGAGATTAAGAAACTTTAAATACAGCTTCTCCAACTGAATAAAACAGGCATTCATATAATGTTTTTACAACATGAATGATTTCTCAGGCGGTTTATTTAGACATGCGTGCTGTGTCATTTTTACATCACTGTTGTGTGACTGCAGTTTTTGTTGTTGTTGTTGTTTAAAATTCAGTTACACTTTATTTTAAAGTGTCATTGGTTCAGTGTACTTATGCATTGAAGAACTGAGTGGTATTAACTACATGTACTATATGGTTCGGTTTAGGATAATGGTTAAGTTTTGGGGTAGTCACATATAGTTATGCATAATTTATTGTTATTACTAGCAAGTACATGCAATGTATAGCAAAGGCACTGTAAAATTAGAAGTTACCGAAATGCCAAAATTATACACTTTTAAGGTGTCCTTGTTACACGTTACATGTACTAATGTACCCTAATCCTACACTGTAAAAAGAATTCCGTAAAATTTACGGTAAAAAAACAGCAGCGGTGGTTTTCAGAATTCGGCAAAAAAGGAAGGGTAAAAAGGGTTACCCGTCACCCGAGGGTTTTACGATTTACGAAGTAAATTTACGATTTTTTACGAAGTTAAATTTACAGTTAAATATCGTAATTTCATTAACTGATATAATGGTAATATACCAACTCACACCAACATGATGAACCAAAGCCCATCACAAGCAGCTGCTAGCTTTTAAATATGAATATATAAAGAAGGTGCTCAGTGTCATTCACACAAACACTAAACACCATCATGGTGAGCCTCATTAAACTTAAATATACAATAAACATTAATTTAACAACATTACATTACTTAATTTTACACTCTTCTCCTACACATACTATGTACTTATTATTGTAATTACAATAACTAGTCAATAATTAAACCTGAATCTTCCCCTAAACCTAACCTTAACCCATACAGTTACCTTATATTGTCCATTACTTAAGTACACTGTAATTACATGTAAATGCATGTACTGTAAAATAAAGATCACATATTTATACAACAGCTTGTTGTATGCCTCATTTTCTCAAATTGCTTTGAATAAAAGCGTCTGCTAAATCAGTGAATGTAAGTGTAAAAATAGCAATTACTCATGTGGAATATGGAAAATCTCACTTGAGGTTGAAATGTGTCCAAAATGCACAAGAATGTTTTCTATTCTCATGCTCAGTAGTTACTCTGGCGCGTTTGAGTCTGGCAGTAAATGCATTGATTTTTAAGCTATCAATGTTCTATTATACTTTCAGCAAAACGACAGTATGAAAATCAGTGGAAGTGAAAATCTCAAACTCTGCAGATTTTCTATGCACACATGCATTCAAATGATTTCGCCATTTCACTCTCTCTTTTTCTCTCTTCTGCTCATCAAGGCAACATTCATTTGATTAAAAATATAGTAAAAAGAGTAATATTATTGCAATTTAAAGTGCCGCTATTATGGGTTATGAAAGGTTCATATTTAGGTTTTGGGAATCCCCAACAACAGCTTAACATGCATGCAAGGTCAAAAAACATTTTCAAACATTTTCAAAAATTTCTGTAGTATTATAACTGTACTTGCTGTCACTTTTGATTAGTTTAATGTCTCCTTGCTGAGTACACTCTCAAAAAAAAAAGAGAAAGAAACCTTGACACAAAAAACAAATCACTAAACTGAACAGTTACCGTTTCAGCAATAACCCAGACATGTTTGCATTATGCAGATCATCAGAAACCTAAACTTTGATTGACAAGTCAGATCTGCCAAACCAAGAGCTTGATAAACACAGCAGTATGCCAACAATACACTCTGGAAGCGTGACACTGAGAGCTTGAGTCTATTGAGTGAAAATGAAAATCATGCAAACACTTGTAACTTGAACACTGGATGTGAGTTACACCAGTTTCAGTTTGGTCTGAGCTCTTTATCAACAAGCAGGCACGTGGCAGAGGTGTAGCGCAGCTGAAGCTCACTCTGTTTGGCAGTGATGACGGTCAGGTGGTCTACAAACAGACGCGAGCAGAGCACTGGCACAGCACTGGAAGTTCACTGGGTTCAGTCCAGCCCTGGAACGTGGAGCCAACTGGGCCACTCCAGTAAATAATCTCTCTCTAAACACAGAACCCACTGCGTCTGAGAGCAAATATTAAGGGCAAGATGCAGAAACACAGCACAAGCATGCTTAGTTATGAGAAAGTTGAAATAAACATTTTAAATTCTTCCCAGTGCATTGAGGCATTGAGCAATATGTGGATAAATGTGGATAAAACCATCAATTCTAAGCAATCGGTTTGCCTCTAGTGTGTTAAAAGCAACGTCTAGTTGGTTTTTTTACTGAAATATAAGATGACTGTTTGACAGTGGACTCCAGGTTATGATCATGATCATATGACTCTTTGAACAGACAGATATAATCTTTCTAATCTTTCTCAAATCATGCTGGAAAACAACATAATCACTTGTGGAGCTCATGCAGATCAAATGCTGCATACATTAAAATAAAAGGGAATATGTGCTGGAATTTGCATTAAGCTAAAACAATAGCAAAAACTTATACTAAATGTATCAAAATGATTTAGCAATTTTCATGCTATTAATATAATTTGTACTGAACAACAAAAATAGCAGCATTTTGACCCAAAAAGTTCAAATCACTTTCACCTTTTGTCCAGCATTGTCAGAAACGCAAATTTGTGCATAATTAGCATCCTAGAAATAATGTAGAATCTTCTTCTATTCATGATATATAATTTTATACGAGTAAACTATAGAGAGAGAGAGAGAGAGAGAGAGAGAGAGACTAAATCCAGAAGATCTGTGGCATTGTCTCCAAGATGCTTCAAGAAACCTACCTGAAAAGTGCACCAACGGCAAAGGCTGCTATAACCCCAAAGGATGGTTACACCAAATGTTGATTTAATTTAGTTAATAGATGTTAATTGATTAAAATAATCTATTGATGAAATTACTTTTGACAGCAACTTCACTTTACAGCATTTTTACACAAGTGCCTAAAACATTCAGCAGTACTGTAGCTTTACACATGGGTTTCTTAAAGCATCTTGGAAACATCGTTCTCCACAGTTCTTCTGGATTTAGTCTGTCTCAGTTTGTCCTGTTACTTCATGTCATTCCAGACAGACTGGATGATGATCAGATCAGATCTCTGTGTGGAGCACTGGCTGTTGTCAGACAAAAATCTCACTGGATTATTACAATTAATGGCAAAAATGAATGTTGGGAAACTGATATTTCCTCCAGCAAAAATGGAAATATCTGACTTAAAACCATTTTTAATGGCAAAAAATAATAGTGTTCTAATAACACACACATGCATGCATAAACAAAACTACAATATATATATTTAAAAAAATACCATTAAATTAAACATGAATTACTGATCCAGTGCTTTTTCAGACAGGCTTAGATGAAGTGTTTCATGTTACACTGCAGGACACTTTCACTGCTTTATATCAACTACCTCTATACACAGAAAGAAAAACAGGTGCACCCTTGCAATTAATAAGGCCTGTCAAGCACACACACACACACATTTGTTTCTGTGATTTGTGGGGACTTTCCATAAACGTCTATTACTATTATACTGACCAAACTATATTTTTTATCCCCTAATCAAACCCTAACCCTAAACCTACCCATACAGAAAGCTTGTTTGCATCATTAACTATTTTTATTATATTTTCCCTCATGGGGACTGGCCAAAGTCACAAATTTCAGGGTTTACTATCCTTGTTGGGACATTTGGTCCCCATAATGTAGCATAAACAAGCACACACACACGAAGACAGGCTGATCTGTCAGTGAGCAGCGCGGAGTCAGACACACTCGTCAGCAGCGGACAGCGCCGTGGTGCTGAAAACACGCCGCGCCGGGCTCCATGGCAACCGCAATCGCTCAAACATCGCCGCGCTGGGCGTCGCGTTAATGTTTCACGCCTGACCTATTCGACAGCACGCATTTGAACCTGTAGTAATCTCTAGTATAAACAGCGGCTGATGGGATTTTTAGCGAAGATGGCGCCCACAGCTAACCCAGCCCACCAGAGGCGAAATACTACATCCACACGCGGCACACGAGCGACGAAAAGCCGCCAGACGCGTGACATTGACCCCTCTGACGGCTAGCCCTTCTGTTTTGTCCGCGCTCGTCTCAACAATAGCCTAATATTGACAGTCGACGTAAGCAGACGTATTAAATTTCAGGAGACAGTCATGCTGAAAATGACAGGGAGCGCGTTTAGTGCAGCCCTCGCCTCCTATTAAGGGTGCAGAACGCGAGCTTACTTCAGCATGGACTGCTCTTTCTCCTCTTCTTTCTTCTGCCGCTCCATGACCGAGAGGATGATCCTCCTCTCCTCCTCGGTGAGGTGGCTCAGGTCCGGCGGAGCGGGAGCCGCAGGGGCCCCCAAAGCTGACATCTTCAGGTGTGGATGCTGCTGAGAGAGCGATGCGCGAACGTTAAACACATCTCTGTGCATCCTACACGTGTAGCCAATGTTGTGTTCATGCGATGCATAAGTGTATTGATCTCATCTACATGCATTACGATGGTGAAGACCGCAGACAACTAATAATGGTTTGATAATAGTAACACGTTAGCTCATCTCTGACACCTTCGCACCCCGCATTGGTAGATTTAGTGGTGCATTATTAGCTAGAATCAATATGCATCCCAGTGACAGCATGGGAAATGCGTGTCCACAATGTAGCTTGTCACGCTGCCTCATAAAAACAAGCATCTTCTGAGAATAAGATGTGAGAAAACCCTCGGGCTTCTCGCGTTTCCGGGAGCCGAGGGCATCCCAGGCTTTAATGTGTGTGTGTGTGTGGAGATAAAACGGGCGCTTGCCTTTTATTTCGCAATCATGGTGAATGCAGTCTAACCCATGGCTGCTGCTGCTGCTGCTGCCGCGATCCTTGTTGCGGTTGTCGGCGTCCTCGCTTCCGCCGCCTTCCCCGCGATGCCCTCCTGCCGCTGCTGCTAACTTCAAAGGATTTCTTGAATGCACAAAAATGGATGCGGTAGGGAAACGGTCCGATAGGAGAGCGAGGCGGAGCGACGGTCTTACGTAGGACAAAGATCAGATGGTCCGGTCGCACTTCCGCTGCCCCCGCCCTCCGCGTTCATTGACGGGAGCCGAGTGCTGGGAGGGGTACTTTGGAGATGTAATAGGTTACAAGTTACCCTATTCAGAATGCAATGAGTAGTGTAACTATTTCAATTCATTTATTAAAGAAATGGGTTACACTTTATTGCAAGGTGCCCTTGTACAGTGTAATTATACATTTAAGTACTGAGTAATATTTCTTAACTACATGTACTAGGGTTACTAGGGTTTAGTGTTACTTGCATAGTACCCCAAAAATTGTTTTTTTCTTGTAGGCCTATATGACACGCACGTGTTTGGCATGCATGTAATAGGCAGTTTTAGCGTGCTTATAATACGCATTCCCCACAACCCTAATCCTACCTATTGCGTAGCATATGCACGCCAAAGTCAATAACACGATCAATAACACGAGGTTTCGCTTATGTTTGGCGTACTATTTATACGCACCTTTATGAGATATTACATTTCATTACCTTTTCATAAAATTATGATATAATTTATGAGTTATGATACTGATTTTAAAATCAAGTCTTTGCACACTGGCATCTAACAATGCCTTGGAACTGTTAATTTAAAAAATAAAACATAAATAAGGAATAAAACAGTTATTCAATAAGCATTTGTACTATTCTGTGTCCTAACTCCTGCAACATTGGTGTATCATATTTTAGAGCAGTTGATACAATTTATAAAAGAAATCAATGAAATCAAAATTAAGTGTGTGTAGGGCAATATCACTTAGTCTGTACAGTATAAAAAAACATTATGCTTACGAAATGTCCCCACTTTTCACAAAAACGAACGTGTGTGTGTAAAAATGTTCAGATTATATTTTTTTAATTTATCAAGAACTAATTATTATTGTGAAAAGTAACTGTAAATACATTTACAGTTATATATAATTTATCATCATTGATGATTAGGAAAATCAGCATATTGGAATGATTTGAAATCATGTGACACGACGACTAGAGTAATGATCACACAAATAAATTACACTTTTAAATATATCTAAACACAAAACAGTTATTTCAAGCTGTATTAATGTTTCAGTTTTAGTTTTTATTTGTTTTTTTTTCTTTTTGTTAACTGCAAATTTTGTGAGTATGACTTTCTAAAAACATTATAAAATCTTACATCAGTCATTTATGATTTCATGTATAATTTCAATGGTGTAATTTAAATGGTGCATGTGAAAGAGTAAACATATGTCTTGAGTATCTTCTACATGAGGATCGCTGCGTTTAAGCCTGCTAACATCTTTACCACCAGATAAAGATAAAATAATCAATAATCACTTATTTTTTTTCTTTTTTTTGGACAAACTGCCTTACCATTCATAATAGTCTATGTAATAATGGACCAACATGTACATTATCTGTGGAGCAGGATATATGTGAACTGTTTGAATAGTTTTATCCATCTAAAATATTACCCAAACATTTTAAAACAAATGCATCAAAATGATAAAAATGCAAATCAGATTTCATATTTGTGCTCACCTATTGTCTAGATCACAGCTCTTACCTTGTTACCTTCTTTCAACCAACTATCCTATGAGTTGCATACTGAGATGAATTGTTGAAGGAGTCCACATGTAGGCTATGTACCACTTATTAGCTTTGTCTCATTCATTAAGAAAAGGAAATACCATTTTGGGGTTTCAATTTAAGTTCTAGGCACAACTTATGTACTACTACTATAATAACAACAATAATAATAACTTAATTTAAAACACTGAATCATTACCCTTTAGGTCGAAAGGGCAAATATACATTTTATGTAGTCTAAATAAAAATAAAATATAAAATGTGTCTGGTGTTTCATTCTTTTTCTTCTTCTTTCAGATTGATGTAGCCTATAAAATGGTAACAGACTTTGGAAGTAGTGTGAAAGAAAAATTCATTCATTAATTTTTGCCTTCATTCAAAATCAATCACTCATTCAATCTTTTCTAGTACCGTAAATATAAGGCGTTGTATTAGAATATAGTACAAAAATAGTATTTATAGTACATTTACTTTAAATATATAAATAGCAGGTTACAGTAAATATAGTGTAATAAGTCGTCGTCAAATATAGCTCTCGCTCAATCTCAAAACACTGCACACACAAGCACAGATTTCTAAAGAGGGCTGATCTCTGAATGACGTCACACCATACGCGATGGGGATTCGCTGCTGAGATTCACGTCGCTCCACCCACTGAGCTGCGTCATCACGCACTGTTATTTACCTTCTTCTCCTGCAGTGGAGAGAAGCTGAGGTCAGACGAACGGTCGCGCTTAATAATGGCCCAGCGGTCGCTACTAAGCTTAATAGGGGCATTGATTACTTAATGTTAATATGTATATATTTTAAACTGGGTTCGTGTGCCGCTGTCTGCCCTCACAAAGTATATTTTACTGCCTCTTGCCGCTCAGGGAGTCCGTCTCTAGTACGTAAACAAACATGACCGCTACCATTTCCAGGCAGAGACATGCTGCAGTCGCTGCAGACTCCTCTGGCTCTTCTTGCTCTTCTTTTTCCCTTACTGCAAGCCTCATGCGACTCTCGAAACACATCAAATATGAAAATCTTGCCGCTGGACTTAGTGGGGGTGTTATTTCCACAATGGTGTTGCACCCCCTGGATTTGATCAAAATCAGGTTCGCAGGTAAGTACATGTTTATCTTATATAATACTGAAGAGAGAGAGAGTGTCTCAAAACCTAGAGCTGCCTACTTAGGCACCATATATAGCCAAAAATACTGTTTAGACAGCCTTTTTACACAATAGCCCATTA
>JAUMHE010000072.1:2803510-2818887 GCA_032359235.1 Enteromius mattozi
ATTGGCGTGTTTAGATACACGCAGAGTAGATTTGCCATCTCGAAGCGAGATTCCTATTCGTCGGTCACCGACGTGACTTCAGAGTGACCGACTGAAAGGGAACTAAAGAGTTCACAGTCTCACAGTAAATGTGTTGTACTTCAGTTCACTTACGCTAATGCTATCAGATAAGTTTGTATTCATATCTGTTTGAATCTGTAAAGCACTGACCTTGATTAGCTGATTTTAATCATGTTATTGCGTTCATTTCTTTAAAGTGCCCCTAAAGGCTTTTTGAAAATGAGCTTTCATGCAGAGTGTAAGACAGCTCTAAGGGAATCAAAACATCCTGCAAAGTTTTAAATCTGAAAGTGCACCGTGTAGAAAGTTATTGTCTCTCAAAAGAAAGAATCAACTCTGAATCATTGAAATTAGTATTTCTAAAATGAGTCCCAAGCTGTTTTAGGTTGACATCAAAATGGAAGATAAGCATATTGCCCGCCCACTTGTTGGTCTTTTCGAGTTGGTCTGAATGAAAATTAAATTAACTTTTTTGCCACTAAGTGCCGCTTTTAGAGCATTTTAAAGCTGTAAAACAAAGAAAAGTAATTTAATTTCTATCCTGTGCAATAATATACATATGATGAGGATATGAAAGTCCATTGCATAACAGGAATGATCAGCTTCAAAACGGTTCTATGTGGCCAATTTGAAACTGACAAAAAATAGAGAAGAAACAAGATTGTGGTATCAGCTTAGGAAGTGAAACAAGCTGCTTTTTTTCAATTCATCGCTTAAGAATAACAAGGAAGAAAATAGTCCAACAAAATCAGTGCAATACAATGCTATCACTAACTTACAGGAACTTTACTACTATGAACAAAACCACTTTATCAACCCCAGCCTGCATTTTTAGATACGCAATGATAATACAGCAATGAATATTGGTCTCTTTTACATGTAAAAAGCTGTAAGATCTCAGACAGAGCACTGACATGGAGTGAGCCGTTAAATGTTGGTGTGAAGGTCCCCTGTTCATGTTTCCAGGCATGCTGTCGCTTTGCCTCACCAACCCAGTCTGGGTGACAAAGACCCGGCTGGTGCTGCAGTACAATGCAGACCCTTCACGGAAGCAGTACAAGGGAATGATGGACGCCCTCGTGAAAATATACCGTCACGAGGGTATCCCGGGACTCTACAGGGTACATCTACAGATTTTAAACTAACCCGAGATCTGTTGCAGGTGTCATAGAGCTTTCATGTGTGCTAATCTCAAGATTAAAGTCAACATGAAATTTAACGTTTGTCCCAAGTACACAGTTTTGTACACAATTCCCTTTTGTACAAAAGAAGCATATATAAAGGTTGTATGTATATATATATATATATATATACTATAACAAACATCATTTATTGTTTTATTAAATGCGTGTTATTTACAATTAAATCAGGATGAAATTTGTAATTAGTTGAATTTATAGTGCTTTTTAAGCATTTATGGCAAACTAAAATGTACTTTAATGTCAATTCTAGTGAAACTTACATGTTGTGTATTTAAATATATTAATATATATTATAATATATAAGCAATAATGGCATTGAAATGTAAAACTACTTTATATATAATATCAAATAACCCTCTACACTTATAATGTGCTTAAGTGTGTTTAGAAATATAGTCCCGAAAGGTGGCCTTTTATTTTATTTGTATTATATTATCATCAAGTACAGTTTTTAACAATATACAATAGCAATATACTTATTACACTTTCTTTTCCCCCCCAAGGTTAATCTATTCAAGTTTGTCATTTGTATTCTAAATTAGTGGAATAATTTACTAGTGATAACTTAATAACCTGTTCTCACTGAATATTATGTTTACTCTGATATGTGGTATATTATGGATTTAAAATGAAGTGCATTTCACGTTGACTTTAAATAGTGGGCTGATTCAGCTTTTTGCTCTGTAAGATTGTAGTTTTCTGTAGGGCCACAAGAGGGTGTGATTGTCTTATGTTTCGAGGACTGATCCTGTGTTTCTAGTTAGGACTAAATACAGTATAGGCTAAATTCTGTGTGAGTCACGCCAGTTTGTCCTAAAATGATTACTTATTGAAGTAGGCTTTATTCTAGTTTAATTCTAGTCTAGTCTAGCTCAACACGATGACGTTGCCTTTAGGTAACTGTGTGATTGTGGTTTTGTGAGCCTCATTTTGTTGTTCTGCCACTGCAGGGTTTCGTGCCTGGACTGGTGGGGACTTCCCATGCTGCTTTGCAGTTTATGACTTATGAGGGGCTGAAAAGAGAGCAGAACAGATACAAGAAGATGCCATCTGATTCGCTGTTGGTGAGGAAATAAAAACAGCATTACATTTTTAGCACACTCTAGGAACGTACAATTGGATGAAATGTAGCACTGTGATTTTATATCAACTCTGATTAAATAATAAAAAAAAGATTTTGCAGCTTATTCTGGCCAAATTTGGACAGGAATGGGACGTGTATGACATATATTTTACCATTCGGTATGTCATGTACGTCTGTAAAGGTCGCAAATTTCTAGTGCTTTGATATAACTGAAAATGTAAAATATAAAAGATATTTCCATGACTTTTTCAGATTTTAATTAAAGGGATAGTTCACCCCAACATGGCCACTTTTACAGAAAACTAATCAGAAATAAATCACTGGAGCTAGCAAGATAAGAGCAAACCAAATATATTGTTTGCATTTTTTGTTGTTTACTGAAAGATTGAAATCTAAAAGCATCAATGTTTTAATAAGTGATGCATTGATCATAATTAATTAAATGGGTCACACAGAAATAAAGTGTAATTTACCGTTATTTCACAAAAGAAAGAGGACACATACTTATTCAGTCGCATTGGTTTCTGTTTCGTAGTCACAGTATACATCACATTTGGAAATAATGATCATTTCTATAATTTTCCATCAAAAATATGGCCTGAATATCAGAGGGAGCTCCCAAACAAAAATTATGTTTATGATCAGCTAAATACTAACACCAGTCAGGTATAAACAGATGAGACTTACTGACAGATAAAATAAATTGCTAAATAAATACAGGATTATGATAGCCTGCATGATTTGTCATATTTCTTCAAGCAGATGTTTTTACCATATTTCCTATGGTAATTGGCTAGCATGCGTAGTCTTTAGCATCGCATATAAATACTTCTGCCTTGTATGGTGGTCATAATCCACATTGGATCTCAAGCTGTTATTTTTCCAAACACTAGTTCCTGTCTGAAAGAGAGTTTTAAGCTAAACTTATTCTGTGATGGACACTGAGTGCCCCTATTATGGCTAATGAAAGGTTATTTTGGTTTTGGGAGTCTCCAACAACAGGTTGACATGCATGCATTTATTTTTACCTTTTTTGCTCAACAACTCCTTTGTGTGACACTAATCTGCAGTGATTGGTCAATTGCTCTCATTTTCATCTCATCATGCCTGTAATGTCTGATAAAGCAGTGTTTTTGAGCAAAGAGATATTTTAACGCTCCAAAAGTGACACCTAGTGGTGAAGAATGAATTTACATTTTCACTCAATGCAAAAAGACCAAAAAGTGAGCGGCAATATTTTGACCTCAACATGAAATGGCTTGGGATTCGTTTTAAAAAATGACTCATTTAAATGATTCAGAGTCGACTCTTTCTTTTGAGACACAATAACTTTATACACTGTGCACTTTCAGATTTAAAACTTGTTTTCACTTAGAGCTGTGCTACACACTGCATGGAAGATCATTTTCAAAAATCCATAATAGAGGAATTTTAAAATAACTAACTGCGATTGTATTTGTCTGAAAGAAGAGTCATATACACCTAGGTTGGTTCGAGGGTGAGTGAATCATGGGGTAATTGTCATTTTTGGGTGAACTATGCCTTTAAATTCAATGACATTTCTGGACCTGGAAACCTTTGTAGAATAATATTATCTAATAAAACTCTTGCGCTCAGACATTGTCTTGAATTATAAACTCATCCAAATTTATTTTCAACATTTTATGAGGTACCATAAAGGCAACACAGACAAGAATGAGGCGTACGATTATGTGGCATTTGACTGTATATTGTAACCTTTAGAAAGAGCAGTTTATATGTACTGGAGGCAGTAATGATCTTTGTGACTCAGTCTCTCCTTCCTGTCTGTCTATGCTTCAGTCTCCATTGGAATACATCACCATGGCAGCCATTTCCAAAATATTTGCTGTAGCAGTGACCTACCCATACCAGGTGGTGCGCGCTCGCCTGCAGGACCAGCACAACAACTACAGCGGCATCGTGGACGTCATCCGGAGGACATGGAGGTATGGAGTCACATCACACACAGTGTCTAACACTCTTTAAATCACAGAGCATTTAGAGAACAAAACAAAACAACATGTAAAGTAACAGTGACAAAAGTGAATCAGTTGTGATTCAGAATGATTCATTTTGGTTCATTTTGTAGAATTCCTTTTTTAGAAGGAATTATTGCTGTTTTCAGTTCACCGTAATGAACTTAATGGGATTTAGTATTTAGTTGTATTAAATGTGTGTATATATACACTGCCATTTAAGTGTTGTGAGCCAGTTTTTTTTAAATAGTCTCTTAAGGCTGCATTTATTTGATCAGAAATGTATAATAAAATAACAAAAATATTTATTTATGCATAGAAATTGCAGATGAACAGCATTTGTTTGAAATAGAATTCTTTTGTGACATTGTCTTTACTGTCATGTTTGATCAAGTTAATGCATCTTTGTTATTTAAAACAAGTAATTTCTTACTAAAAAAATACCCTAAACTAAAATCATTGTTTTTATGGTTTTATTATTTCTTGGTTATTATTGCTTTGTTACTTATAGGAGTATAATAAAGAAACAAAAATGATAAAGACAATAAAATTTTAAGAAAAACCTTTAAAAATGTAGTTTAAAATACATGTGTTCATAGTGCTTAGAAATGTATTCTTGGTTAATTAATGATAAGTTGATACGGTTTCAAAAATTGTTTCTTTTTAAAACTAGATCTTAAAAAAAAAAAAAGAGAAACAAAAAGCGAGAAAGACTATTTACAAGAATAATATATAAAATATATGCATTCTTAGTTCTTAGAAATTGATTATTTGTTAAAAATGATAATTTAATATGGTATAAAAAATAGTTTTCATTTTAAAACTAAAACATTTAAAAACCAAAAACTAAAAAAAAAAATAATAATAATAAGAGTAATGCTAATAATAAATATATTATATTATTATTAATAATTAAATATTTTTTAACTTTTAAATGATAATTAATAATTATCAATATTAAAAAGGACTTAAAGATTTTTATTAGTTAATAAAAATCTTCATTATAATGCCTTGACAATTAAAACACCCTGAAATTATTTGTTTAAAGATATTGCACTTCATTTGTAGCTCTGTTTTGTTAGCAGCTCTTCACAGAGACTGGAGAGGCACTAGCAGGAATATGAATCATCTGACTGTACATCAGCTCAGTATGTTTGTGTTTGGCTTTCTCTAGCAACGAGGGGATCGAGGGCTTTTACAAAGGCATGGTCCCAAACCTGGTGCGAGTCATTCCAGCGTGCTGCATCACGTTTCTGGTGTTCGAAAATGTGTCGCGCTTACTTTTAGGCGAGTATCACTAAAGCTTCACACCAAACGCAACCACGGACCAACTCAGCGCAATATTACCAGGACTGTGTATGTGTGTGTGTGTGTGTGTGTGTGTTAGAGATGAGCAGGAATACCAAACATTTCCTGTTTAACTCTGAACTGGACACAAATGCAGACAAAACTAGCATTTAGTGTGTGCACTGAATGAACAGAAGAAAGGTGCATATATATATATGAAATTGTTGTACTGTTGAGTTTATTGAGAGACTATATATGCTGTCTTGAATATTCAACTACGAAAAGGTGGCATTTCCAGATTTGAATGGATTTCAAGTTGTCCAGCGGGGCGGAAAAGTGGATTCAAGCCATCCTTGTGACAATGCAACCGAACTCAGTATTCACCAAACACAGATGTTTGTCCTTTTTTACGATATTTTCACCAAACAGCTGCTATATTTGCTGAGCTCCGCAAGAAAGCGAAGCCACTCAGCAGAACTCGGCTGGCTGGGCATGCTCAGGAAATGATGTCACGCTGCAGGATAATGGCACGCAGGCCTGGAGAAACTGATACTTTACTGGTGGACAGGAGCAGATTTTAACCAGATGTGTGTAGAGGACATCTCCTAGAAGAGAAGAGCGCTTTAACTGAGAGGCTGTTATGTTTGTATATATGAATGTGCTGTTGTCAGAGACGCACAAAGAAGAGCTGATGATTAAGCCATTTTTACACATCTAATAAAGGAATATATGTCACAGACACGGAATGTGTTTTATTGATGACTGACAGAAGCCAGTAAACCATCTCACTTCTGAATGGTTAAGACTGTTTACTGCATCAGATACAATTAATCACATCACTCACAGTTTATGCTCAAACACTGAGATTTTGTGCATTTAATTGTATTGAATGTGCTTTGTAGTGTACTATCTGCACTTAAAGATGATATAATATCTATTATAACAAAAAATATATGGACATTTAAGTGTGCTTAAAGACTTTAATAATGTTTTTAACTAGTGCTGTTAAATGATTAATTGCAATTAATCACATCCACAATAGTTTTTGTTTACATATATATATGTGTGTGTACTGTGTATATGCATATATACACACACACACATACATGTATAAATTTCAGGGAAAAAAAAATATATATTTATATATATTCAAAATATATACTGTATGTCTATGTATTTATATAGCAGCATTTTTTTGTAATATACCAACATGACTTTCTATATACTTAACCTGTGGTAAGAGGAATCTGATTTCTCCTAATATTGAACACTCAGCAGCAGCTGTGAAACTACTTCAGTACCACAGAAGACATTCCAAGCCTCACACTTCAGCCCGCTGCGTTTTCCATCTACACCCCATTTTATGATGCTGGTACTTTTGGCTTTTTTTAATCAGCTTTTTCAACTAATTGCCAAGGCTTTGGTTTGAATTAAAATGTTCAAAAGTGTTCCTTTATTTTATATATATCTTTTTTTTTTTTTTTTTTTTACATTTACAAAAAGAAACCAAAAAAAAAAAACCTGGGTGTCCTACAAAGATTCAGTGATACCAATGTCTCCATATCCTAGACTCATAACATATGGTACTGACCATTATATTAATTAGGCCTTCAGTAGTTGCATTTTTGGACTCATTAAGCCGACATAGTAGGCGCAAACAGCCGCATGCGCGTGCTTTCCCCCGGATGTAAACAAGGCTGATTACCTCAAACACGTAAAAGCTTGCTTACGCATTGCGTTGTAAAATGGCAGATGACGTAAGTCTAGGGAGAAGAAAGGTAGAGTTAAATTATATTATTTTTGTTTTTATTGTGCAAAAAGAAGTATTCTCGTAGCGCGGCAAAAACTGAAGTTGATCCACTGATGTCACATTAACTTTTTTACCGATGTTTTTACTACGTTTCTGGACCTGGGATCATTTCAGTTGTATTGCTGTCTATAGGCGGTCAGATGGCTCTCTGATGTCAACAAAAATATCTTAATTTGTTTTCTGAAGATGAACAAAGGTCTTATGGGTTTGGAACGACATGAGGGTGAGTAATTAATGACAAAATTTTCATTTTTGGGTGAACTAACCCTTTAACTCTAAAGCCCACAAACATTTCACTTGCACTAGCCTATGTTTCCTCAGCAAAATTCTCATGGCATCTTTATAGGTTAACTTACTAGGAATTTTTTGTAAGCTCACGATACTATACCTCATCCATAGGTGATCAGTGTAAAGTGGTGTGCAATATGCTTTAAACAATGAAATTTTGACTTCATCTGAACAGAAACTATACTTCCGTAGAAGTACATTAGCCTGTACAGTATGTACATCATACAACGCTGTCCCTCTATACCCTCATCATCTGTCAAGTGTTCAGTAATAAAGTATCCAAGATATTTTACTGTAACACTAATTATAAGACTCTTACCAGACAGCATGAAACCAGGAAAATTCATGTTATTGTCCTCTTTTGTTTTACAAATCATCATAATGCTCTTTTTTTGCATTATAACTGATATCATATTCAAAGCCGTAAGTGGAACATATATTTAAGAGCTGCTGAAGACCCGCACTACTAGGACAGAACATGACATGGTCATCTGCATACATGATGTGATTCACTAAACGTGTGTGTGTACATTTTATATATTACAGTAAAGAAAATTATATTTGTTTTCACAGTACATTTTTATTTGTGAGGTGAAACATGACCTGACTTTCCTTCATAGTTACAGGTAATAAAAAAAAACAATGGATACAAAAATATGAGTTCTAGTCACCAAGGCACAAAAGGAAGAGCCACTAAATAAATATCAGCAAAGCAAGGATCATCTTTGTTGGACTCTCCTTAAAATGGTGGTAGCGTTGTACAGTGATGACCTCATATCCTCATAAAGTAACACCATATTTAACATGATATGTACATTGTACAAGGTACTTTTTTCCTCTTTTCTCAAAAATTTCATTATGGTAGTGTCCAAAAAGCCTTAGTACAAACGTGGTGCTTCTACTTTGTAATTGTCTGTACTATCTAAACTGAGAATACTGGATTATGATCCTCAGCTTTCACAATGAGAATAATAATCTGACACAATATGAGAGCTGCACAGACTCAAAGCAACTCTATTAGCTTTAATCTGTCCCATTTCTGTGAGGAAGGTCCTTTCTGTGACAGGAGCACTATTGCCATGGTGATGATGACAGTGATGAGTTCTGAAGATGAGAAGCTTATTTTGGAAGCTCTTCGATGATTACCCGGGAGACAGAGTTCCATCCGGTCGATGCGTCTCCGTGAGGATAATCAGCACATGTGCCCACCCAGATCCCAACATCCACCAGCCCAGCCTGGATCCCGTCACAGAGCCCCTCCACTGAAACACACACACACACGCCGTCAGAAATACTGTACACTGTAATACACAGTATGCGTTATTAATGTGCTATCATTAAAGGGTTAATTCACCCCAAAATGAAAATTGGAGAGTACCACAATGCATGCGCACGCTTTCCACTAGGCGTAAACAACTGCAGATTACGTACATGTGCGTGCTTTTCCCAGGACGTAGACAAGGCTGGTTACATTAAATACGTTAAAGTTTGTGTATGTGTTGTGTTGTGATACTGTCTAAAATGGGGGAAGACGTAAGTCAGGGGAGAAGAATGGTAGAGTAAATTGTGTTATTCTTGTTTTCTTTGCACAAAAAAAGTATTCTCATAGCGTCGCAAAAGTGATGTTGAGCCACTGATCTCACATGGATTGTTTTACCAGTCAGATGGCTCTCTGATATCATCAAAAATATCTTAATTTGTGTTCCAAAGATGAATAAAGGTCTTATGGGTTTGGAATGACATGAGGGTGAGTAACACACATACAGCACAAACAATTGTTTTGAAGAAGAACATTTCTACTTATTTTATCTATCTAGTTCTCTCTATGTATCTACAGTAGTTGCTATCTATCTATCTATCTGTCTATCTATCTATCTATTTACCTACCTAGTTGGCTATCTATCTAGATGGCTATCTATTTATCTAATTATCTATCTATCTGGTTGGCTATCTATCTAATTATCTATCTATCTAGTTGGCTATATATCTATCTAATTATTTATCTAGTTGACTATCATCTATCTATCTAATTGGCTATCTATCTAGTTGGCAATTTATCTAATTATTTATCTATCTAGTTGGCTATCTATATATCTATCTATCTAGTTGGCTCTCTATATTTATCTAGTTGGCTATCTATCTATCTATCTGCTAACACTTTACAATAAGGTTCATTAGTGAACAACATTAGTTAACATGAACTAAGAATGAACAACACTCCTACAGCATTTATTAATCTTAGTTAATGTTAATTTTAGCATTTACTAATGCATTATTCAAATCCCAAGTTGTGTTTGTTAACATTAGTTAATGCTCTGTGAACTAACAAGACCTAACAATAAGTGATTGTATTTTTTATTAACTAATGTTTATAAATATGAATAAATACTGTAATAAATGTATTGTTCATTGTTTGTTCATGTTAGCTAATACATTAACTAATGTTAACAAATTACACCTTCACAAAGTGTTACCTTGTATCTAGTTGGCTAACACCTATCTATCTATCTATCTATCTGTCTGTCTGTCTGTCTGTCTATCTGTCTATCCATCCCAAACATTTTCCATTTGGAAATTTTTCATTTCTTTTTGGAAAAGTTGCACAAATTATTTTTGATATTATTTGTATTTGTGCATTGTGTGCAGTCAGTGATATTTTACAAAATGAATGCACACTGTATCTCAGGTCCCTGTCTGCTAGATAAGACTATTTGTTGAGCAGTGCTAATGTGTTGGTCATGAGTAAGTGTAGAGTGAATGCTGGGATGTGAGCTGGTGAGAAACCACACAGAGCTCTCAAATTCCTCTGGTCTCTCTGTAATTGCAGCATAGATGCTTATGAAAGCTGCCAAAGTGCATTCAACCACACAAAAGAACACTCACAGGAATCCATGTGACAAAGATATCTGCATAAGAGACAGTGTGTGAAAGAATACAGTGTGTGTGTCTTATGTATACAACAGTGGAGTATGATTATAAAAGAATTCTATTTCTAATCACAAGAAAGTGTTGGTCATGACAGAAATAACATAAAGAAAGCAGACAATTTAATTAAAATAATAAGATTTCAATACACGCACCTTTTTGTGTAATGTAAGTGAATGTGTAAGTAAGTGGAGCGTATAATTTATTGGAATATATATGTTGTGAGTCCAATTGATGTTTACGGTGTACCATATTTTGAAAACCACAAAGCCATAAATAGGAGCATAATTGCAGAGTGTGTGATTCACACATGCAGCCATAAACAAGCATTATGATTAAAAAATCTTTTTATAACATTACGGTTTTTATTTAAGAACATATGGGAATGAATGAATATATACAGCCTATCTGATCAGTTACATTCTTATAGCGTAAATGTAAGATCAAAGCGAGAAATTTGAAATATGTGTTTAATATTTTTATTGGTAACATGAACAAAATATTTAATGCACAGACACATTTTAAAATATGTTGTTATTAGTTTAGTGTCTGTAATGTTTATCTTATTTTGACTATGGATACTTTATGCCCTATATTTACAATCTTGTAAATGTATTTTCTTATAGAAAACAAAAACGAATGATTAATGGTTTGTGAATGGTACCTGTGGAGGTCCTGTGTATGTTAATGGTGGAGTTGAGTTCAGGGCTGCCCTGGTCCAGGTAAATGATGGACTCTATGGGCAGCGGTCCAGTGCACTCAGCCCCATTAAAGGTGAAGTACCAGCGCTGACAGCAGGCCATCTTACACTTGAGCCTGAGAGAACCGCTGAAGAGCACACGCAGAGCACTGTCCGATCGCTGCTTGGTGAACGTGCACTCCTGCAAAAAAGAAAAATCCAGACACCTTCCACTTGTAATCTTGTACCATATGTTGGTGTAAAAATACAAAGAAAGGACATATATTCCATTCATTATTTTTAACAATATGAAAAGTGCATTAAATATTAAATACGCAAGTGGGCTTAGTTATTTAAAAGGCTAATAATAAAACATTTTATCAATGAGTTCTCAATCATTTATTGCTATTGTGTGAATAATATGCAATCATATAATCAGGAAATAATCCAGATATTCAATGAAAAAAAATCTGATTACATAATCTAGATTACATGTGATCAGTTACTACCCAGCACTATTAGCACAACCCTGTTAGCCCTTTCTGACAGATGCTTTAATAGTAGCTAGCAAAGATTTTTGGACTGTGTGTTCTTGAGGTGCCATCAGCTACTCAGTGTTGTTGTGATGTCATTTCCTGCAGCTCCTGAGTGATTAGTTACATACCATTTATAGCTGACCGGGCTGCAGAACTGAGTGTCCATGAGCATGAGGGCAGATTTTATACTTTCACATCTCACTGTAACTATTTTACATCTTGGCGAATTAGTGCATAATTTGCATAAATCTGTATCTCATTTGTACGTTTTCATGTGATCTGCTTACGCCCCACTAAAGGACAGGTTTAGGAGTTTCAATGTGAATTTTATGCAATTCACATTGTACGAATGCACATTGCTGTGAGCTCTTTTATGACGAACAGAATACTTACGGCTATTTTGCCCAGATCAATGCCGTAGTTTAAAGAGTTCCAGGCGCACTGTTTGAAGTTGGGTTTCCAGGGATCCTCAAACCTCTCCGACACGCATTCTCCCTTCTCGCCCTTAAGTCCGTCTCTCCCAGGGATTCCTGGGGTGCCTGGAATGCCATTTATCCCCGGGTTCCCATCCCTGCCCTGCACTCCAGGTACACCCTGCATGCACGTCTGGTACTAATGACAAGAACATGAAGCAAAGAGGCATGTCAGTACTTCGCAGAGGCTTTGTGCCTTAATGTGTATGTAATGTGGCTTTGCTAATGAGAAAGGGGCTGATTCACCATGGTGCACAGACCGCTGTGGGTGGGAAAGTACTATGACCCTGTTTTCTCTGAGAAGGACGTTTGTGCCAAAACGAATAAAACTAGGAAAACACAAAATTGGAAGGAGATCTGGTGTAAAATCCCATGACCACAGTCACAGTCTGTTCACTTTATTTAAGCTCTGACACAAGACAAAGCAAAATCAGTAGGAATTCAGTTGGATTTAATACTGTTCAGTACTGTAAACATATAAAAGAATACTCTGTCTCTTTCTATATATATATAATCTTTTTAGTATATATTTTCACTGTACAAGTACTGTACAGTATATTATACTGTATAATTAAATAGGCTACTATATGCAACTGATACACAATAAAATATCTTAATTAGTCTTTGTCAGATCTCAGGTTTTCATCCAGTGAGTATATCTAATCCGCTATCTTGTGGTTTTTCAATAGTGACAGTTTTCTGTTTCCCCTTGCTGTGTTTTTACAGACCAAGCCCTTCTCACACAGGTTTTATGAATTATAAGCCATATGTGTGAACACCAGCGAGGCATAAAAACCCCAAAGAGTCCCAGTGCTGTGGTTTGTTTGCGTCTGCTGATAAAAATGTGGAGTACAGTGCAGTTTTGTGTTTATTTAGATATTACTCAATTGTGGTTGACAACTGAAAGTCAGCCAACCAAAAGCATCTTACAATTCACCAATATTAGGTAGCTGCTTGGTCAGAGTTGCCAAAGAAATGTACCAAGTGGAAAGGCCCTCTTGATCACACTTGACCAATGTGGAAATGAAAAGAATTTCAGGTTAAGCATTATTCACCACATTCCCACAGTCTTCCAGCGGACAGCCAAATGAATCAGATGAAGGGAATTGGGTGAATCACTTAAAGTAGATGTATGTTCATTTGCATTGCATTTATCTATTTTACATTTTGCACTGTTCGCTGTTTTATTATGATTATAATTCATTTAAATACAGAGACAGACTGTGATTCGTAGTTTTTAGTGTGATGTGTAGTTATATAGTATTTTGGATTTGCTTACAACATTTTTATAAACAACAGGTTAAAATGTGTTCCCACGAACCTTTTTGATTAGCCATAGATTAGTCCGAATCATTTTGGCGAATCAGTTCATTTTAATCATTAAAAATGATTCTTTTTAGGCATCTCTCTGTTCCGTGAAGTAGCCTATGCTTTTTAAACTCAGCTAAATCAGCTATTGATTTTAGTTTCCGATTAAGTTACATCTCACATTTCTGAATCCATTGCAAAGTTCTGATTCATATTACAAATGCACTGCAAATAGATTCAACAATAGATTTTTTTCATGAAAAAAATCAATAAAAGAAAAGGAATCGAAAGAATCGAATCAGTAGCTAATGACTCGTTCGCGATTCAGGCATCACTGCAAAGCTATTTTTAAAAGAACACATTGTGGTTTCACTGGATCTTGATATATTAGCAAATAAAAACTGAACACAATACTTCTAATTTGCGTAGGCCTAATAATTTAACTTTAAATAAAACTATATTATAACGCCTCTGCTCTAACTTTGACCCGAATTTGCTTTTTCACATGTAAAAGTTTAACATTTCTTTAAAAAGAAACGTGCAATCCTACCTTGTCAGTGAACTCCGCGTCTTTTTGCCGGGGGCTCCTTTCTTTGACTTTTTCCGTGATACAGAATGGCAAAGTTATCCAAAAGCAAAGAAGAAGTTGTGCCAGTTTAGTGCCCATCACTGCAGCGACTCACAGTCCGGCTCTCCTCCGATCAACTACTGCCAGCTAATAACCTTCTCCTGACACAGACAGACTCTTGAGTCTCCTGCAGGGGGCTAGAGAAGATCACTCCGCCACAGAACCGCATTCAAACCACCCGGGACGACTCCGTGTCATGGCAGAGAGGTGTGTGTACTTCAGTGTCGAGGATTGATATCTGAATTATGAATGAAAAGCAGCCCTAATAATCTCTGCAAAGTTATTCGGTACTGATCTGCATCCACTAATCACAAACGACTGTGATTAGTCCTTCCACAACAGCGGTGAGAAAAGTAACAGGTGCCACATGAAGCATTGTCCATAATCAGCAAATATCAAATATAATATTTAGCCTACTTTTGTATTATAATTTATATATGTCAATATACATTTGAAATATAGGCTAATGTTGCAAACAGTGAAGCTAAATGAAACATATTTTTAAAAAAGAAAGCATATTTAGTTTCAACCTTCATAGAGGCCTACTAAAATAGTAGGGTCAATGATGTTTGACCCTGATGTTAATGATGTTTAATATTTTAAATTATGTTCTTTGCTGAAGTTTATTCACATGTGTTATGTGTTCACACTTGTTCAAATGTTTAAATCAAGTTTTTCTTTAAATGTGACATGTGTATGCATTGTCTTTGACAGAAATACATAGAGGGCAAAATATATTTGTAAATGTAAAAAATTAAACATTTGAAATATTTCAAAAAAATTATATAAACAATAACCAAACAATATATTGGTAGAAAATATATTTACATAAATATATTTTGAAACATATTTTAGCAATATGTTTTGTATATTTTTAAAGTGTATTTTAAAATATATGTAAAAAAATAATATACAAAAATATATTGGTGGAAAATATGTTTATGCAAATACATTTTAAAACATATTTTCGCAAATATATTTTTGGCCTTTATATATATACATATATATATATATATATATATATATATATATATATATATATAACTTTGTAAAATAAATTAATTTTACTGGTATAATTCAGTTGTAAAATCATTGCACTT
>JAUMHE010000072.1:2831182-2841679 GCA_032359235.1 Enteromius mattozi
TCCATTCCCTCCTTCAGGGAACGAGGGTTACCTACGTAACCGAGACGTTCCCTTTCAGTCAGTCACTATGACGTTACGTCATTGACTGACGTCGTGGGGTCCCTATGGAAAATGTCACAGCCCGAACTGCGTCACGTAGGAGGCCCATATGCTGGCAAGCTGAAGAACGGCATGTCAGATCAAATGGAAGTCTCCAACGTAATCTTCCCAACACCCTGGGGGTCAGCAAGCGGACCCAGCAGGGGAAGGTTGGGGGCAGAGCACACAGAGGACTGTGTAGAAAGCTTTTCTAGAAGGGAAGGGGACACGGTGGGAACAAAAATGCCAGGACTGACGGGAGGAGAAGGAGACCTCCGTCGGACATAGTTCAAGCTACTCCGCTAGCCAGAACTAAGGGGCAACAGAGGACAAGCGCTCAGATCCAGTGGAATGGCACTGCAAGCCGACACCCCCCCGGCCTCCCGGATTTACCTGATGTTACCCAAAACACAGGAGGACACGGGGTCTATGCGAAGATTGTAAAACCTGCCAAAGGTGTTGGGTGTTGCCCAACCCGCAGCTCTGCAGATGTCTGCTAGAGAGGCGCCGTGTGCCAACGCCCAGGAGGAGGCGACACTCTGGGTGGAGTGGGGCCTCACTCCTAGGGTGCATGGCTCACCTTGGGCCTGATAGGCCTAGGTGATGGCATCAACCACCCAATGGGCCAACCTCTGCTTGGAGACAGCATTCCCCTTCTGCTGTCCCCCAAAGCAAACAAAGAGCTGATCGGAATTTCTGAAACTCTGAGTGCCTTCCACATAAAAGCGCGTATGGGACACAGCAATTCAAGTGTCGGAAAAGGTGTGGTGGGAACTTTGGGCACATAACCAGGTCTGGGTCTCAGGAAAACGTGAGAGAAAGCCGGACCGAATTCGAGGCACGAATCACTGACCGAAAATGCGTGAAGGTCTCCTCCCTCTCTGAGTGCGACCAGGAGCAAGGTCTTTAAAGACTCTCGTTGAGAGGAGCACCAGTCAGTGAAAAGACCCCACCTTAGAGCATAGGCCTGCCTCGTAGAGGGGGCTCTAGCCTGAGTGATGGTGTCCACCATGGCCTGGGGAAGGCCAGAGGGGTCTACCGAGTCCAGAAGTCAAATGTGTAGGTTCCAGAGGTCGGGACATGGGTGCCAGATAGTGCCCATCCCCTGGGAAAGAAGATCCTTCTTCAGGGGAATCTTCCAGGGAGGGGCTGTCGCTAGGAGCATGAGGTCCACAAACCGAATCGGCGCCGAAGCAGAAAGCTAAGGGTGGTTTGCTGCCATCTTATATACCAGGATGTCTGGGGGAGTGGCTTTGCATGCAAAATCCACCGGCCAATTCCCATTGCCGTTTTTTCCAAAAAGTCAGAGCAGTGTTGCCAACTTTTTTCAATCGAAAGTAGCTAAAACCAGCTTGAAAAGTCGCTAGATGACGTCATACATCAATTTGAATATTCATTACGTCAGTACGTCATATTATCTTGCTTCTCTGTAGTCACATAATGTAATTTAATGCACCCAAATTCTCAATATAACTGTTTTCACTGATATATTTAATGGTTAATGTTGTCAGAAAAACGGAATGAATATGAAATAGTGACTGAAATGCACCCCATTATTAGGCCTACTAAACTAGCTCTACCTTACAAGATGTTAATCTGGATTAAAAACCTGATTTATAATCAAGCCGTTTTCTGATTAAATCAAATACACATCAGATATAGACAATGGCTATGCTGTGATTTTGACTATATTTGCATGTAAAATAGAGTTAGAAGCAATATAATATCTATTTTAACTGAAAGCCCTTCTTCTCTCAGTCTCTCGAAAAGACGCAGAGAAAGGTGTGTGCGCGCTCAGTACCAGAGATTTGTCCAAGAAGTAGCTAGATTTGTTGCTAGTCGCATTTTTGGAAAAATGTCGCCAAGGGGTCTGAAAAGTCGCTAAATCTAGTGACAAAGTCGGTTGGTCTCCCAGGCGGGACCCCATGAGGTCAGTCAATGATGTAACATCATAGTGACTGACTGAAAGGGAACTGAAATGATCCAGGTCCAGAAATGTAGTAAATACATAGGTAAAATAGTCCATGTGACATCATCAACTTCAGTTTTGTGACGATAAATAAATAATGTAAATAATGTTACTTTTGTTTTCTTTGGCCAAAAAAAAAGCATTCTCGTAGCGTCACAAACCTGAAGTTGAGCCACTGATGTCACATGGACAGTTTTACTGATGTATTGACTAAGTTTCTGGACCTGGATCATTTCAGATTTCATCAAAAATATCTTAATTTGTTCTTCAAAGATGAACTAAGGGTTTGGAAGGACATGCGAGTGAGTAATTAATGACAGAATTTTCATTTTGGTGTGAACTAATCCTTTAAGAACCAGACCTTTTGTAATTATGGTCATTTTGAAGTTTGACAGAAACCAACATGTACTATGAGTAAATATAGAAAGAATGAATGAATGATAAACAAAACTATTTAATCCAGGAGCCAAAATAAGACTATAATTAATAAATATGTGTAAGAATATACATTTTCTTCAGTGACACAAATACTTTTTCTGTAATTGTTCAGTCTTTAACGGGATAAAAAACAGAGGAAGATAAAATAGAAGCATTTAGAAGGAGAAAGAAAAATGACAACAGTCTCGAGGGTGGGTATAAGGCTCACAGTGATGAATGAAAAAGCTTAGGGATTCTTTCACAAAAACACACCTGTGTCTGTGTCAAGCAGCTCTAGGCTCTATAAACATAAACCAATGTGATTGAGGGCCGTTAGCCAACCAGAAACGCCGCCAATGATTTGAGCTTAGGGATACCTGTTTGTCTGGATTATGGCAGATGAGGCTAGTCTATGAGAAACCTAAAAGCTACTTATTTTTGACAATCCTTTTGACACTAGATGCACATAATTTGTTTACAGCAGCTTTAAAAGATGCAGCTTTATAATTAAACTGTCAGAAAGTCTACCAACCATGAAATGCCACTTGTTAACTATAAACCCAATGCTTTCCCTTTTCAGAGTATCACGGAGGAGGATGTTTTTTTTGGATCTTTTGGATTAATGAAAACACAGTTATTTTACAAATAATTTGCCCCAAAGGGACTTTTTATTTTGGTCTGAGAGAGGGAAGCTTACCGAACAAAAAGGTTATCGACAAAACACAAGAAAAGAAAGAAACGTTTGGCCAAAGGTGGATTTGAACCTGGGTCAATCGCGTCGATTAAATGAATACAACATGAATTTTTTTTTCCATCTGTGCTACTGGAGCTGACATCATACAATCATCGTTTGTTATGCTGACTAGCCCAATCACACATTGGTTGGGTGAAGATAGTGTAAATAGCCTCTGCCAACAAGACAGACTATTTGCACTTAGTGTAAATAGACACTTTTTTTCATACTATGAAAGTCGATGACTACTGTTAACAACATCCTTCAAAGTTTTTTTTGTGCTCCAGAGAAGAAAGAAACACATACAGGTTGCATAAGCAGAATGTGTTGGGGGTAAAATTAAATGTCCTAACAGTTGTCTAGACACAGTAGGCACTAGCAGAAAGCATGTAGCAGACAGTGCATGAAGAGGGCTTGTGTCATGCCAGCAGAGAGCAGCAGCCAGCGACTGAATCCAAGCAAGAGCCGGAGATTTGTCCTGATTACTGATGTGCATGCTATGGCATGGAGAAAAGCAAAATATGAACTCACTGAGATTTTGAGTGTGTCACACCTTAAAACTATATTCAGCATCAATATATATATGTAGTTTATAGAGGGTATATGTGCATAAGTTTTGGCCCACTTTGAGCATTGATTACTGCTCAAGTGATCTTTCTTACCATATTCACCACTGCAACGACTCAAATCATGACATGTGAAGCAGTTGGAAAGAATCATGCACAGAAAAAAAAAACAGAGAACATGTTCAGAATTTGTTTCATAATAATAATAAAGATCCATGTTACAATTTAACACAAGTTTTTTTTATGTTGTCATATGATCTATGTTATATATTCATCATTGTGATGCTCAAATCGTGCCATGTAGATGAAAACAGTCATGCAAAGAATGAAACAGATGACCATATTGAGATTGTTCAGTGATTGTGAATAGTAACTGTTGCTAAACGATTTACGCTGCACTTTGACACAAACTGTAATATAGGCTTTGATGTCACATGACCTTTCTTACCATGTTTGTCACTGATGACTCAAACTGTGGCATGTAGATGGAAAGAATCATGCAAAAAAACAAATAGAGAATAATGTGTTCAGAAATACAAACATTTTCCAGAATAAAAAAGGTTCATGTTGGAGTTAATACAGTTTTTGATGTATTACCTTATTCACCATTGTGATGGTCAGACCAAGTCATGGAGTTGGAAAGAGTAATGCAAAGAAATAAACAGAACATGTTCAGAAATACAGCGATTTTGCACTTCAATGCAGCCTGAAACATTCAGATTTTACTAACCCCTTACTGCTGTCGTGTGATCTTACTATATTCGCCACGACTCAAACCAAGTCATGGTGGGAAAGAGTCATACAATAAAAAAACAAACAAACAACAGATGAACATGTTCAGAAATACGATTTTAACATCACTTAATACAGTTTTATGTATTTAAGAATTGACTCATCTTTGTTGCTGTCATAAGTTTGCATTCGTGATGCTCAAACCATGACATAAAGATGAAAACAGGAAGAAGAAAGAAGAAACAGGAGAATGTGTTTAGAAATAGTGATTTCTCAAAATTAAAGGTTCATGATGGAATTTAACATCTGTTAATACAGTTAATAATGTTTCATATAAAACTTTGAGATTTGACTTAGCTTTTATTGCTGTCACAAGTTTGCCATTTTGATGCTAACCATGAAATGTCGAAGGAAAGAGTTGTGTAAAGAAAGAAAGAGAAGGACATGTTTAGAAATGCAGTGAAATTGCACTTTAAAACAACCTAATACAGTTTATTATTTATTCATACAGAAAACAATCAGACTGTACCTTATATTGCTGTCAGATGATCTACCTCACCATGTCATTGTGGCTGATCAAACTGTGGTACGTCGTTGGAAAGAATCATGCAAAGAAGGAAGCAAAGAAGAACATGTTCAGAAATGCAGCGATTCTTACTGTACTGACAGGAACTAATACAAGTTTTTGATGTTGTCCTTCTTACCACGTTTGCCATTCTGGTGACTTAAACCATGGTGTATAGATGGAAAGAGTTATGCACAGAAAGAAACAGAAGAATGTGTTTGGAAATACAGTGATTTTCAGAATAAAAATTATTGTTGCACTTTAACACAACTAATGTTTTTGTATTCATATATGAAATATTCAGATTTTACTAACCCCTTACTGCTGTCATGAGATCTTTCTATATTCGCCACTGTGACGACTCAAATCAAGTCATTGTGGGAAAGAGAAAAAAAACAAACAATAACAGATGAACATGTTCAGAAATACAGTGATTTTAACATCACTTAATACAGTTTTTTGATGTATTTAAGAAGTGACTTATCTTTATTGCTGTCATAAGTTTGCCTTCATGATGCTCAGACCGTGTCATGAAGATACAAAAATCATGCAACGAAAGAAACAGAAGAGTGTGTTCAGAAATACAGTGATTTTCAGAATAATAAATTTATGTTGCACTTTAACACAAGTTAATGCAGATTTTTAATGCTGTGACATAACATTTCTTACCATGTTTGTTATTGTGACGACTCAAACCATTGCATGTAGTCAGAAGAGTCATGCAAAGAAAGACACAAATACTTAGAAATACAGCGATTCTTTGTTTACTTTAGACTTTTGACGTTGTCACACAACTTAAAGGTATTTAAAGGTTAATGCTGCATTTTAACATTCACTAATGTGGTTAATATTTCATATAAAGCTTTTGCGATTTGACTTACCTTTTAAACCTGTTATAAGTTTGCCATTGTGATGCTCAAACCATGACACGAAGATGGAAAGAGTTATGCACAGAAAGAAAGAGTTTACCATGTTTAGAAATGCAGCGAACTTGCACTATAAAACAACCTAATACAGCTTTTCATATATATATATATATATATATATACACTGCTCAAAAAAATAAAGGGAACACTAAAATAACTCATCCTAGATCTGAATGAATGAAATATTTTGTTCTTTACATAGTTGAATGTGCTGACAATAAAATCACACAAAAATTATCAATGGAAATCAAATTTATTACTTTATTTAAATGTATTTATTCACTTGTTGTCTATTCCATTTGCACAACCACATGTGAAATTGATTGTCAATCAGTGTTGCTTCCTAAGTGGGCAGTTTGATTTCACAGAAGTGTGACTGACTTGGAGTTACATTGTGTTGTTTGAGTGTTCCCTTTATTTTTTGGAGCAGTGCATATGAAAAACATTCAGACTGTACCTTATATTGCTGTCAGATGATCTACCTCACCATGTCATTGTGGCTGATCAAACCATGGCATGTCAAAGGAAAGAGTCATGCAAAGAAGAACATGTTTAGAAATGCAGTGAATCTTACTGTACTGAGACAAAGTAATACAAGTTTTTGATGTTGTCACATGACATTTCTTACCAAGTTTGTCACTGTGGCGACTCAAACCGTGGCATGTAGATGGAAAGAATTATGCAAATGAAGAAAAGTATGTGTTTGGAAAAATTGATTTTTAGAATAGAAATTTATGTTGCACTTCAGCACAAGCTAAAAGTTTGTTGTATTTATACACAAAATAGTCCGATTTTACTAACCTTTTACTGCTGCCATGTGATCTTACCATATATTTGCCATTGTGATGACTCAAACCATGTCATATAGTGGGAAAGAGTCATGGAAAGAAAGAAACAGATGAACAAATTCAGACTATTCAGAATAAAAGATGTTGCACAATTTAATAGAGGTTTTGAGGCATTTGGTTTAATGAGTTTAATGAGATATTTGACTTATCTTTTATTGCTGTAAGGTGTTCTGTCTTAGTAGATCATTGCACCTCGAATACCCTGGCATGAAGACAGAGTCATGCAAATGAAAAGAGAAATAAAATGATTTTCCATAACACATATACAAAAACATGCTGCACTTTAACACAAGCTAATACAGTTTTAAAATGTGACCTATAATGACTTATCTTTTATCGCTGTCATCATTTGTCATGGTGATGCTCAAACCATGGAAAGAATTATGCAATGAAAGAAACAGACGAATTCATGGCAATGACAGATGGAGAGAAACAAAGAACATGTTTTCTTATTTTCAGATCAACTAGAACAAGTCGATCATTTTCGCTGTATTAATGTATTTTATAGAGACTTACCTTCATAAACATAATCTTGTTCTTCCATTCAAACACATGATCCAGAGCGATAAACTACTGCTTTTTAAGTCCAATATCATAAACTCAGAGGTCAAGGCAATATTCTGTTTGGCCTGTAACCATAGCGACAGAGACTACAGTAATGGCGGCGTCCAAAACTGTGTATTTATATTACTGTATATATTCATTCATAGAGTACCCCATTATGAGTAATAAAAGGTTCTAATAAAAGGTTTGTATTTTGGTTTTGGGAGTCCCCAAAAATTGTTGACATGCATGCAAGGTAAAAAAAACAACAAAAAAACACGTTCAATATATTATAATATGCATTGATTTTTTACCTTATTTTTGCTCAACGATTCGCTTCAGCGATTTGTTTTTTCAAACCTCTACTTTGTCTGACATTAATCTGAGGTGATTGGTCGATTGGTCTCATATTTTTGTATTCATCAGGCCTGTCTTATAAAGCAGTGAGTGCTGCTTTGTTTACAGCGTTACCGTGGAAACGGCCCCTAAAGCGGCATCTAGTGGTGAAGAACGAATTTGCTTTTTCATTCAGATCAACACGAAAACACCAACAAGTGGGCGGTAATATGCTAATGTTTCGTGTTGACGTTAACATGAAACGGCTTGGATCATCTTAATAGAAAAAAGAGGTTCTGAACAAATCTGAATAAATGATTCAGACATCAAATATTCATTTTAACAGTCACTAGTCGCCACCCTTCTTGCAAAATGTAACATTTACAATCTTTATTTGAGGAAACATCCAGAGGTAAATACTCATTCCTAACACACATGTCGATGTTTGTGAAAGTTGTTTTCTCTAATTTGAAGGGTTTTTTATTAATCACACCCTATTTATTGCATAAAATGTGTTAATAGTACTAGGGCCAAATTAAATAGTGTCTAAAAGGTAGGTCTCTTAATTAACTTTTTGTTTTTTAAACTGTTTTATATATATATATATATATATATATAACAATAGGATATCACATATGTAATCATGGTAAGCTGAGGTACCGCTGAGGCCTCTCAGATTGGCTTTTTATCCTTGACTTCTTCATGGCTATTGTTTGCATATTTCATTTCATTCTGTAACCTACTTAAATGCTGCTGTTTTTGACAGCATGGATAAGGTTTCTGAAGAATAATATCATCCTATTTTTTGTGTTTCCCTTACCGAATGTAATATCCTGTTAGCATTAACCTGTCCATTGGCTTTTTCATTACCGTCAGTTTAAGTGCCAGTGATTCAGTGTTGCCAGATATTGCTTTTAAAACAAACAAAAAACTATTTATTACTTTATTAACTACTTTATTAACATACTTTCTAAAGTGTCACATTTAGTGGAAGAGATGGGTCAAAACATGCTTACAATAGCTTATAATAGTGTAATAGTTTAGCTCCAACCCTGATAAAACTCACCTACCTGTGATTTTCTAATGATCCTTAAGACACTGATTAACATGCTCAGGTGTGTTTGATTAGGCTTAGAGCTAAACTCTGCAGTGCACTGGACCTCCAAGGTAAGATTTGAGAAACCCTGGTCTAAACTGAATTATACATGTCATGATTACACATATAGATCAAGACCATCTACAGGTACAACTGGTGTATCTCAGGGTTCTGTTTTGGGCCAACTGTTTTTTATAATTTTTTTACTCCACCTTGGCCATATTGTCAGGAAATATGGTATCTATTTTCACTAATGTGTTGTGCCCTGACCACTGCCTGTTTGTGGAGTCCTCTTTTGGATTGTCTTGGATATTACTGTTTTGCTGGAACAGGATTTGGGCCTGTTTTTGACTAGGCTCTTCATAATAAAGCCTGCACATGGATCTCCATTGTCACACCTCTAACATTACACAGCCAGATTTCTAAAACTCAGCAGAGACAAAACTCAGGTCTTACATGTTAATACAAGATCTGCTCTAAATAAATCTGATTGTTTTTCTGTGAATGTTGATCACAATATAATTTGTCCTTATCTCCAGATTTGGAGGTGCACATTTTTCACAGCACACTGTCCTTTGAAGCCCATGTTAAAAATATTACGCATACTGTATATTTCCACCCGCGTAATATTATTCGACTTCATCCTTCTCTCACCACAAATAATACTGCAGCTCATGTTCTTTTCATCTATTGAGCACATTTCTCCAGTTGTCCATTGGCTCACAGTTTTGCATCGATTTAATTTTTTTTCTTCTCACATTTAAGGCACTTCACAATCTTGCTCAACCACACCTTAGTGACCCTCTTCATATCTCTGAGATCTCCACGCTCAGATTTTCACTCTCGATTTCTTTTGTGTTGCCGTGTATTCGCTTAAGCACCATATGCACAAGAATTTTTTCTCACACAATATATGCAACAGTGACAGTCTGCATGCTCGTCTTAAGACCGATCTTTTTTCCCAGGCTTTTTATGAATTGCTTTTATTAAGCTGCTATTGTATTTGTGATGTATGAATACAGTTGTGCTTTTGTAATGCTGGGATGATCTACTGTTATTTTATTTTATTTTATTTACCATTTTGCTTGCTGTAAGGTGACCTTGGGTGTTTATAAAGGCGCCATTACATAAAATATTATTATTATTAATTGCTTAAAACCTAATTGGAAATGTAGCATAGTAACTACTGAAATATATTTGAAACCCATTAGTTGTGGTGGAAGTGATGCCAAAAATGTGGGACTTCAAGTGTGGCTCAAAATGTGAGTTTCCGATTTGTAATGTGACTTCATTTAATAAGAAAGAAATATAACACCCTGGGACATAAAAATTGCAGAAACTCCTTTAAACCTCTCAAGTGGAATAGTTTAAAGTGCAAGTTTCTGCCTCAGCTCATTCATGCTGTCATCTGTCAGTATTCAGTCACATAAACTGACAGTTAGCCTCCTTTCCTGTCTCTCTCATCCATATTCATATAAAGCATGCTGTGAGCCTCAGAAAATCAAATCTGCTGAGCTTATCTGGTGCCTCAAATACAGATTGAGTCTCACATTCTCTGTTTTTGGGAAAACCATGAAAAAAAAATACTTTTTTAGGCAGGTTCAGCTAAATAATGTTAATGCAACATATATATATATATATATATATATATATATATATATATATATATATATATATATATAGTGTGT
>JAUMHE010000072.1:2843842-2879363 GCA_032359235.1 Enteromius mattozi
TAAATAATTGCAATTAATCATAATTAATAGTAATTATTTATATACATATCTATATTTCCCTTATTGAGCATTTAAATATGTTACATACAGAACACATGGACTAGAAATATAAACACAGAACATGACTCAAGACACAGGACACGCCTATGGCATTACAGGTACAAAACAGATTTCGATACTTTATATTAACATTATATCAGTTAATGAAATTACGGTATTTAACTGTTGATCTAACTTAAAACTGTAAAACCTAAAATGTTGTTACCATGTTTTGTACGGTTGAATTCTGCCAACCACAGCTGCTGCTTTTTTACCGTAAATTTTACGGAATTTTTAGTAAGGTAATCTATTTTAGGTAGTAAAATTAGAATACTTTTTGATTACTTTTGACCCAAGTTGTTTAAGAAATTGATTTAAATAAGATAATCTTGTACCATACTGATATAAAAATACAAGAAGTTTTAGTGTTTGATAGACAGAAGTGTGTTTATTAGTAGTTGATTCAATGTTGAAATGATTCGAAAACTCCTCTTAAATTTTAAATGATATGTTTTGTATTTAATTTTATTTAAAGCTGCAGTCTGTATGTTTTGTCACCATCTATGTTTTAAAACCTGGAATTGCAGTCACTTATATTTATTACATGGGTTATATTACAGTGCGGATGAATCTAATGTTTTGAAGTGAATGTGTAGCTGTCGTGGATGTTAAAAAAAGTGGAAAGTTAATGGAAAGTGGATGTTAAACCAAAAATGTTATCATTTACTGAGTTTCTTTCTTCTATTCTTCAACTTCCATAGTATGGAAAATATTACCTAATACAAGTAAATGGCCACTGTCAACTGTCAAGTGGTTACCAACATTCTTTAAAATATCTTTATTTATGTTCAACAGAAGAAACAAACTCATACAGGTTTGAATCAATTCTAGCTGTGACCTATTCCTTCAAGGTCACAATAATTTCACAAGCCATGACTTCTGTCTGCGTAACCAGTACACGTTACAATAAAAAGTTGTTTGTTTCAATTTATAATGTCCCATATCCTCAGGGTCCGATTTCTATAAAATTTAATTGTTTTTAGTTCAGAACAGAATCTCATTTTAGTTGGACATATTTTTGGCTATGTGGCTATTTTCTTTTTATTTATTTATTTTCTATTTAAATTAAATTCCCATATCAGTAAAGCAATATGCGATTATTTTCAGAGCAGTTCCAGCTGAAGTGTAGTGCTTCTGCGAGACACTGTAATAACTTTCCTCAGCCGTTTACTCACACTGTTGATTTATTGGGTGCAGCAGTTGGTATTTTATAGACTAAATGTGATTCCACCGAGCAGCAGAATTAAAATCAGGCAATTAGAGCTCGTGGAAGACATTGTTATAGTTCTTACATGATGCAATAATGGAAGAGTGCTATTTGCTGAAAAAATAAATAATATCCTAAATGTGTACTTCATGTTGTAACATCTAATTTAACTGATTTTATTCATACCAGAAATATTGATGCAACCTATATTTACTAGGTTACACCAGAAAAGTCAATTTAAATGGAATATCAGGGGAAGAATAGCTAGGATAGTAAGGATAACAGTTACAAGCTACAATATTTACAGTGTAGTGAATGCTCATTGTGATTAAGATTTAATGTATCTCTCAAACATACTGCAGCTTTCATTAAGTGTTCCTATATAAACCACATTGATTTAAACTGTTACCTTTGTCAGTCTACAAACTATTGTTCTTCTTTACTGTTCAGAAAATCATTGTAATTATATGACTCATTTATATAATTTCTTTTTTAATACCAAAGAAAATTAAAACATTCAAAAGATAAATCTAGTCTTGCTCACTGCATTTTCTCACTAAAAAGATAAAAGTAAATGCTAATCAATTTACAATTTTTAATCTCTTATTAAAAGGAATATGAGAACATAAGAATTATATTTTTGTTCTAACATTATGGCTGTATGTGCTTTCTTTAAAGTTTGTGCTTAAAAAATAACTCTAAAACGTACAGTAGCTAATTTTCAAGCCAGATTCTTTTAGAGTGGGATATGTAAAACAATATTTGTCTTGACTTAACTAATACAAATGGCTTTAAGTAAAATAATAATTAATAATCTTATTTGTCAAACATTTTCTTAATATAATACCGTGCCTCTAAGTATGTTTATACAGCTGAGGCTTTATAGTGCTTTCATGCGAGTTCAGATGTAATTTTTCCATAATCGCTGTCATCGTCAGCACATAAAAGGCAGCCAGGTGCTAATTAACACAACATGCAGATGGGAGTGGATAATAGCATCACAGGCCCTGAGTCAACAACAGTCTACTTACTCAATGTGTCACGTGGGTTAAGGAGCGTCCAAGTACTGCCAAAAACTTCTGATTATAATAAGTCAGTATAATGTAATTTCCCATTGCCTAAATAAACATAAGGGAGAAGTAACTGTAACACATTAAATCGGTCTATTACATTTCAAACAAACAAGTGATTCCATGCATGTTTAATGCATAATTTAGTTAAAAAAAAAATGCTTATTTGGGTGCACAGTATTTGTGATTTTCATCTAATGCCCTTAAAGTGCAACTGTAAAATTTAAGTAAATAAATCTTAGTAAATAAAAGATTATGCACCATTTTTGTAATTTTACATTTATTTGTAATTATTTGTGAAATTTACTAGCAATTTCCGAGTGAAATTGGATGATAAATGTGTAAGTCTCTTTGGATAAATGCTTTTAAATACATGTATATGCAATGTAAATATATTCTAATTTTATTGCAGATCACAAAGTTGCCTTGCTCACTGAAAACTTAAATATCAAGGAATTTTTACATGGTGTTTTTTCAAGGCCTTGATTTGTCATTCTAGTAAATTTAAAATTTTTAATAAAGCTCTGTTCTAAAATATTTATTGGCTACATAATGATAGATTTGACTTCAATGATTCGATTTAAATCTACTAATCTCATACAATTTATAAAATCACTGAAATGGGAAAGTCGAGAGAGGTCTGGGGCAACCATTAAGCTTAGTTATGAAATAAGACTGTATGATATTTTTCTGATGTTTAACTGTGTAATAATAAGCATCACTAAAATAAAGAAACTTACTGAAGGCTGTTCTTGACTTGACTGCAAACAATATTTTATCATGTTTATTACATGGATATTAAATATTTATATAAATTGTATTATGTGAGAAATGGCCGAATGATACCAGAGATAATAACATGCATAGTTATGCAGGAAATTGGCTGACTGGGAAATGCTACAGTAAAGCCTTACTATTTAATAAATATTGATAACTATTTGAACTAATGTTGTACTGACATGTTTGACAAAACATAATTTTTTGGCATTTCAACAAAAACCTTTATTTTCTGGAAAACACGGTGATCAAAATAAAAAAAGAAAGAAAAATATTTAACACAAAAGAAGATTACAACTAAATGTCTGGAGAGTTACAGCTGTCATACATGGATAGAGAGTGTAGGCCGTTGATTTGAATGATTTCAGCACATCTGCTCTGCTGTGATTTTCGTCTACTCTACTTCTAGTCTCTTCCACAGTTCAGTGGCTGCAGTGGCTTTATTAGCCTTAGCTTTAATGCCAAGGATATTCCAAAGATTTCAAGTCGGGTTTAGATTAGGACTCTGGGCTGGCTATTTATTTATTTCAATATTCTTGTCGTAAAGGAACACGTCACTTTTTTTGAAAATAGGCTCATTTTCTAACTCCCCGTATAGAGTTTTACCATTTTCGAATCGATTCAGATGTTCTCCAGGTCTGGCAGTATAACTCTTTTAACTGTAGCTTAGCAAAGATCATTGAATCTGATTAGACCATTAGCATCACGCTCAAAAATGACCAAAGAGTTCGGATATTTTTCCTATTTAAAACGTAACTCTTCTATAGTTATATTATGTATTTAAGTAGTCCTCAACAACATTTAAATTTACTTTGCTATGTATCTGTAAAAGAGGCCCAGTTCCTGCTGCTGAAAACATCCCCTTAACCATGATACTTCCTCCTCCACTTACGTCTTTACAAACTCTGGACTTACTCAGTTTGACACTGAACAAAATCTTTCCCATCGGACCAAAATTAATCATCACTGAAGTGAACTTTGGACCGTTTCTCCTCTGTCCACACAATATGCTCCACAGCAAAGGTAAGCTTAGGCTTTTGATTATTTCTGCGGATGAGAGCTTTTTTCAGAGTCTGGCTTCTCTTAAACATGCTGAGACAGATCTATACCATGTCCTGCTGAACTGGCGAGCAATTCCAGCTGCAGTGCTGAACCGATTCCTCGTAGAGAGTGTTTGCATTATCCTTTGCATTGTGTGTCTTACTTGGATGAACAGCCTTTTTGGGGACGTGAATGAATTAGTGTCATTGTAAAGCAGCAATATTTGAGAAATCGTCGATTTGGAAGGACAAACTTCTCTTTCAGTTGGCTTTCATCTGGAAATGCGTCAACGTGCGTCTAATAAACTTTGGCACACTATTGTTACTATTGAAGAATAGTAAGTGTACTCTAATTTTGATGAGAGTATCTTTTTCAGATATCTCATTTAAATTTTTTATATTGTGATTCAGAATTAATTTATGACATATGTTTAAAAAACTGCCCTTCTGCTCCAGTTTAAATTTAAATGAGATTATTTGCCACATGTTTTGTTTTGCATATCTGGCAACCCTGCACTGCAGTTTTAAGGAGAAAATTCTTAATGGGAAATCTGATTAACAACTCAGACAGATTAACTTTGGTGTACTTGAAGCTTGTAAAATTGTTCATTGACATCTTTCTTAAATTTTTTAAGAAATATTTAATATTTAATATTTAAAAAATAAACTTTGAAAGCTAAGACCAGAAGTAACCTGCTCTTTCTCGTCTGTTGGCGTGAGAACATGAAATGGCTTTTCGGACATAGTGACTGTAAGGATTTTACGAAAATTTGCACACGGTTTGTTTTAAAGCATATCAAAAACACCAGACAGACATGTAAACAACATTAAAAGGTTGATTTTCACCACAGGGTGTTCTTTATAGTCTTTAGTGGCACAATTATTTCGGCTTACATATTCCAAAAATGGTAGGCAGATAATATTCTAGTTCAGTATAAAAACATATATTAGAGATGACTCCAGTGCACGACACATGACTTTTTTAGTGCATCTTATCAATAAAAATTTTCAGACGCTATGGCAACCATATGATTTTTTTTTCATATTGCTGCTGCAGCAATGCAGTGGATGTTTCCCCACTGTGCTTTTGTGTAGGAAAGATCTGGCTCTTTTGTGTCCTAAAAATATGTTTCCTCTTCTGTTTAGCAGGCATTAATGAGTTGGTGCTCAGGCACCTCATGAAATCCCCGCATTAATGCTGCTCTGCAGTGGCACAACCCCGCAAACATCAGGAGACATGTAACTCCACTGTCGACTCTCTGAAGCAGCGATAAATGTCGCCATGGGCAACCGAGACCATTCACAGACTCTAACACTGCCTGTCTCTTAAGGGCTGCAGACTTTTGAAAATCAGCCTTTTTAAACATGTCACTAATTTTTATCTCAGACAGAGAGATCCATTTGTTACACAGTGAGCTTTCCACAATAACCAGCCTTTCATTTAGACCTTGTTTTTTCCCTTACTCTTATGTCTAGTGGATGACAGCTGACTGGATTCATTTTAGTCCTCCATGCATTAGAGTCTTGGAACAGCCATTTATGCTTTTTTTCTTTTAATTTCTCCAGCCCACCACATCTTATAAGCTTTCTGTGCGCAAACCACTTCTTGAGTTTTGTTTCTAAGCTGTGTAAAAGACTAGTGAGTGTTATAGGAAGGGATTTAGTTGTTATTGCAGAAGACAGAGATTTTGCATGAATTAAAAAGACGCACTTTTTAATTCTCAAAGTGGACAGTTTCTGCAAGATCAAAAAACATATAAAATACTTTGTACAAAAGTACAAAAAATTTACATGTAAAGCTCTGGCGGAGTGTTTCAGTAAGGAATATGTAACATTTGATTTTTTACAGCAAGTTATATTTATGAACAGATGCCATTGAGCTAAAGGGTAGCTATGTCATCATAAGTTGGAATATAAGTTTCTTTCGGTTGCATACTGGAACATCAATATTGCAGAAATCACGTTAAAAAGCGTGACTGGGTTCCGGGGTGGGGGGATCCCCCTCGGTAGAAATTGCTGTCTACAGCTGATCAAATTGCATTCCAGTGGTTACCTCATGGTAAAACTCTCACCCCCAGTAAAAATTGCGTTTCCCCCTCGGGGGGCCCCCCTCCATCATCAGGCCTTTAGAATCGTCCTACCTTTCCCGCCCCTAGCGGCGCCCCTGCTTATTATAAATGCCAAATTAAAAGATTTAAATGACATTTTTAATTAAGTTTGAAGTACATTTTAAGTCTTTTTAATTTTTAAATGTACTAAACTCCAACTTCATTGCAAATGTGTAATTACAAGCCCTTAATAGAATTGACAGTAAAGTATGTTAGTTTACCAGAAATGCTTGCAGTACATTCAACAGGAACTTTAACCATATTTCAAAGACAATAAAAGTAATTATAAAAATGTATACAAAGATGGACTTCACTCTGACTTTAAGCTAACTGTATTCTGTATAAACTTGTAATTGCAAGCAATTAAGTATCCAACACATTATTTAAACCACAATTGAGTATATTCTTTTTAAAGTATTTTATGTCCTTAGGTACCCTTTTTCAATTGCTAACTTGTAAATTCTATTTCACATGGCGATCGTTGCCTTTTCATCTGTGTCTTTATAAAAATACCCGATTACAAATCAGTGCATTGCTTCATGCAGTATAAACTGTGTAGGTGCTCCAAAGTGTTTCTGCTGACAGAGGTGTTACTAGACTCAATTAGGGGCTGAACTCATTCTTTTGTAGATAGAGGCATAATGTGACCCAGCTGAACATGTTTCTAGACCTACAGTATTAATTTATTCCACAATAGGATGGTACATAATTATTCTTTTGTTTACAGTTATACACAAGATATGCACTTTGGGAGCTAATGAAGTTCAAAGGATATGTAATATGCTTTTATGACTAACATTAGAGTACAAGAAAAAGGAGAACATAAAATATACTAATTGTAGACAGTTTAAAGTAGGAAAATGAACTCTATTGCCCAGAAACGTTGGTCTCCCATATACGTTTTTTTTTTTTTCAAAAATGAGAAAAAAAAATTAATTATATGTGTTATAGATGATGCTTAAACATTTTACTGCTGCCTTATAATGCTGCCTTCTAACTTTTTGTTGTTTATGTATTTCATGCCTTACAGTGTTCATTTTATGGTGCATGTTATCTTTGGTTTTTGCTGTTATTAATTTGATATAGTCTTATGCATTTATATTTTGCAATGTCAATTTATCTCCCTTTTTTAATTTTCATAAATATATATTTTTAGGTGTATGCTTTAAATAAGCCATTTTAAGTTGTCTGCCTCTCCCTGCATTGTATATAGATTGCATTTTTGTGTTTTATTATCCATATTTTGTACTGTGCAAATAAACTAAAAAAAAAGGCTTGGTTTGATGACCCTGATTGACGACCTATGCAGGAATGCTACTGTACATTATATAATATTCAATGCTTATTTCATGCATTTTGGAGTACGTGCATTAAATATTAACTGTACATTAAATGTTATTAATGCAGATACCTCACACCCTGCAAATATAAACACAATAACTTTATTACATGCACACATTTCTGCATTATTAGATCTAGGATTCTTCCCACACAAATGATCCTGACATTACTTGTGGCGATGTGTGATGAAGGGTCACATGCTTCAGGCTGTTATCATCGCTTCACATTGAAGGTCACTGCAGAGCTTTCAAATAGTGCTTTGTGTACCTCGTGTCCTAAAGCAGGAACGACGTGCAGAAATGATGATGGCTCGACTGCGGGAAGAAACATCAAAGAAAGAGTCCACAGGGAAAGAACACTCACAGAGACGCTGCTGTCGCCACCAATGAAAGGGGAATGTTTACTCTTTTTATTACGTTGACATAACTCACATGATGTCTTCTCAAGAGTGCGTTCATCTGAAGCCCAGATACAGAGCGCAGCAGCATTTCTGGGAAATGTAATCAGCTTCTTATTAAGCAGTCGATCTTGCTTTAACCATAGAAAAAGCTCAAAAGTGTATTTAGGAGAAGACAGTAGTTGATTGTAATAGTCGTGCTCAGCAGGGACCTCAAAGTGAAAGACATTGACTGCAATACAATTGCAGACTTAAATGAGATTCCACTCTATTAAGAGAAGCAGCTGCAATTGCATCAAGTTTACCAGACCGATGAATTCTCAAAAAGTTGAGTTTGACGAGGAAAACCAATAGAAGAGTTTTCGAAGCAGAACATCTTTGGATGGTTGTAAATTGGTTAAAAAAAGCCTGACTTTACAGACATCGACACAATGTGCGTTTTTTTTTTTTCTTCTAGAGTGACTGTTAAATTCCTCTGGCTCCACTTTACACTGCCTCTCTTTTATCATGAAAGGCTCTTTCTTCTTATTTTCATGCCATCTGTGAAATGGCGAACGATTATTTAATTCATCATGGCTTTATTACTGTACCAGCATGCGCCTGTGCAGCCCATAATGGAATGACCAGGAGAGACCTTTCTATAAAATGTAAAGCCATGGTGTAATGAAGAAAGGTAATGATCATATCACTATGATGTGAATATGCTCTAGCAAAATCCTATTAATGAACTGAAGATATGTTTGGTGAAATTTACAGTGATTTATGTCAGCTGATGCTTCAGGCAGAAGAAGATTATTCATCTAAAATGAATTATATATATATAGTACATATATAAATAAGACATAGTTAATAGTGAGAATTTGCATCCAAAGTCATAGTTAATAGTTAATAGTGAGAATTGATCTTCAAACTAAATTTTGACTGATTTATGAGAAAAGCGTTTGATTTAAAAAGACTGACTGAACGTTTTTTTTTAAACAGACCTTTCATGGTTTACAGTGATTTACATCTGGTGATGCTTCATGGACAAGAACAACATTCATTTGAAATGATTAATGATATGAGCTGATCTGAAAGATTCAAAAAAAATTTGCTTCAGTCATTTCAATGATATCTCTCAAGACAGTAACTTCAGAATTACAAATGTAAAGAGACAGTTTACTAAAAAATTACAATTCTGTCATAACTTATTCACCCTTATGTCGTTCCAAATTGGTATGAGTTTCTGTATTCTATTGAGTAAAAAATATGATAACTTGAAGAATGTTGGTAACCACACAGTTGCCATGTTTTTGTTGTTGTTTTGTTTTCATACTCTGGAAGTCAGTGTCAGCTGTCTGGTTACCAACATTTTGCAAATGATCTTCTTTTGTGTTCAGCAGAAGAAATGCATTCAAATATGGGTAGCACCTTATTTTACAGTACGTGTACTTCCCTGGTACATACATGATAAATGTCTTGTACCGCAGGCAAATGAGTGGTAACAAGATACACCTTACCTGAGGTGTATGGTAACAAATAAGAAACACGGCTGTACTTAACAATTGTACATGCATGGTGATTAGTTTGTACTTTACAGACAAGTGTGGGTAATAACGGTCACTTACAGGTAGTGTCCGTACATGGTAAGTAATTAGATACTTTACTGTACTTACTAATGAATGTATCGAGTAAATATGAAGTACTTACAGAAAAGTGGGTACAAACAGGCATGTCCTTACAGTGTCTGCACACTGTAACTAATAAGTCACATTACTGAGATTGTAATGATTTGTAAATGTGTAGCACCTACGGAAAAATGTGCTATTATGTGGCATGGGTGCTACCTGGGTTAGGAAAAACTTGAGAGTGACTTAATGTTGACCCTTTTTATTTTTCGGCTGAACTTTGATTTTAAAAAATGTTATGGCAAGGGATATAGAAACAGAACATGTCAGAACAAAAGCATTCAACTTCATAATTTACAAAATGTCAGTGTGGTCATTCAGTCCTAAAAATAAGACATGAAAAAAAATGTTTTGTGATGAACTAGAGCCAAAGCCAAAGAGAGATAATGTATGCCAAATCTCTCCCAGCCAAAAGGGGATTGTATCAGTTTAAAACATAATTTAATCATGATTAAAACTTTTTTGCTGTGAATAGTAAAAAGGATTAATTTTTTTCTGCATTTTTAAAGTAAGTGTTTCAAATATGTCCATTTTGTAAATTGACATATTAAAAGGTTACCCTTAGAGCCATGTGACAATGAAAAATGAACACAAGAATTAGCTTCATTCTATTATTTTAATTTATACATGCAACCAAATAAGATATTATACAGCATAACACAGATGCACAGAGCATTTATCACAGTGTGAGGAGCAATACTGTTGTTCACTCAAATCAAAATGACTTGCCAGCTGTTTCACCCAATACAAAAATGAAAAACATGTTGTTTTTTTAATATATATTCATGTTTCTGTATAGTGAGTGACACTGTCTAATAATTGTCTGTGGATGTGAAATCACTCCAGAACAAATTTCAAGCTGTTTTCAGTGAAACAGTGAGGGGTTCAGATATAGATTGTCATTGATTCTTCATGGAGAGCCAGCAGACCTGAGCACTTAATGTATCACAGAGAGACCGAGAGGATCCGACAACCTCCAGGTCATTTTGACAGCCAAGAACACAGTGAAGGCACAATCTATGATTCCCATCATGAGCCCGTTTAGGGAGGGATGACATTATTCTTCAGAGACTAGACAGTGATTTGAACTGAAATGACTTGGAACCAAAGTGAAGAGGGAAAAATCAAGCTGATGAACAGCCAAACTGAGCATATTTACACAGTCCAAGCAATAACAGAGACTAAATATTTACACTTTTAATTTATGACTTTAACAGTAGTAAATACAAGACAAGAATCAACCAGAATACTGCAGGAATCCAACTGTAAGTCATATAAAACATTTCATAGAATGTACATAGCATGAATATGAAATCCATATGTAGGCTGATGCATACGAGTTTCTGGAGGATAACCGGGCTAGTTGTTGGGTTATATCTTAATAGGTTAACTTAATGTGCTAAGTCAAAAACCTATTAAACGGTTTTATTTAAACCACTGGTAACACTTTATTTTAGGGTTTCTTAACTAGCTGCTTATTATCATGCATATTACTAGAATATTAGCCATTTATTAGTACTAATTAAGCGCACATCAATGTCTTATTCTGCATGACCTTATACATTCCTAATCCTACCCAATACCTAAACCTTAACTATTGAGGGAAAAGTTGTAGTTAATTGTGAATAAGTGTTTCCTATTCTAAAGTGATACCAAAACACTCATATAGTGAACAATCATACAGTAAATGAAGTTCCCTTTCAGTCGGTCATTTTCGATGTCACATCAGTCCCGAGGAATTGGGGATCTGGCAGTGGATGCACTCTACACTATCCACTTTAGTGTTGCAGCGGCCATCTCTCGGCCATCTTTCTAAAAGAGCAATTATGGGTGTGTCCATTTAAAGATGATGTTGCGTCTAGCAAACTCATTATTGCGCTGACTATGTAAAGACAATTTTGCGTCTTGCTATAGATGATGTATCACCCATGCATTTTTGGATGTGGTCGTTACCTGGTGCTGATCACGATTACTGCCTCATTTGTCTGGGTGTTAAGCATGCTGTGGTGGCCTTCATGAATAATTCATGTTCTCATTGCAGGGACATGACCATCTCAGAGTTAGGGACCAGACTCCATTACCTCCAGAAAGGATGGAGTTCCAGTGGCTCTGCCTAGATCCAGTTTTCTTCCTGGGAGGAGGACTGCTTCAAGTAGTCATCCCGCTGGAGCTTAGTTGGTTGCGAATCTACTGTGTGCAAACAACTCTTCCACCTAGTGTGGCAAACAGTGTCTCCCTTCCAGAGCTTGTAGGCATTCATCTAGTCTGACTGGCAGTGCTTATGTGGTTTGTGGAGAGTCGTCATCAGCTGTACATGACGCTATAAGCAACACCGGTCACTGCACATTTGGTGGGTCGTGCGATGTCCATGCTTGTGGTCCAGAAGTGCCATCTCTGGCTGTGTCAGACGGACATGAAAGATACGACAAGTCTGTTTCTAAATTCCCCCATGTCTCATACCAGACTCTTCGGAGACACAGTCAGGAGCTTTGCCAACAGTTCTCGTCTGCTTGGAAACAGACAGATGTAGCACGACCATTGGCTGTGGTGCCTCAGTCTGCTCGCCTCCAGTCTTACACCACAGCAGCAGCAGCCTCCAGCAAGTGGCATTGTGAAGCCGGTTGCCCGTCCAAGCTAATGGAAAGTTAAGAGCTGAGACAGGCGACCCAGAGATGGAGGAGGCTACTCTTTGGGAGATGATGATTGCACCACTCCCTCCCCCAGAGGAGATCAGAGTGCAGAGTCACTTGTTTCGTTGTCCTTTTTCCAAAATCTCAACTCAAGTGGTTTCCTCTGTCTCTGGGTCCTAAGAGGGCACGAAGAGCTGTGGATGGGCCAAACCTGGATCACACTTATCCTCCTCTGTCACCAGCGAGCAGAATTGGGTGGCTCGAGAACACCTACTCTGCCCAACTGTGGAAGAAGCTAAGTGTTGCATTGTTTTTTTGGGCAAGCATGTACTGGTCTGTATGGATAACACTGTGAGGGATAACACCGTACAGTAGGTTGGAGACTTCATAGCCAGTTGGTCCAACTCATCTCAAATGAGTAGAACCACCTAGAGGCCCTGCCTTAGAGTCAGCTTGCTAAACTGATCCAGAGTGTCCATACTGTAGACCCTGCTGATCTCCTCCATTACCAGATGTGGTGAAGCACCTAGAGTCAGGCCCTCACTCGATGAATCCATGTCCTGGATGCAATTATCGCATGCAAGTGCATTGTGCATTGACTTGTTTAGTTTACATTTGAAATCCCCAATTCATCAGTATCAATGTGACGTCTCTGTTCCCTCCTTCAGGGAACTAGGGTTACATACATAACCAAGACTATTTTTGTAATAATACTTTTATCCTCCAAGCAAAAAATTCTATATTTCTGCTGTATTTGTTGGATAAGTAAAGTTGCCACATTTGGTTAAGACAAGTTATGGTTGCATATGGTTTGGAATTTAGGTCACATTTGACATTTTTGCAGTTTTATTAATTGTTTCATGTTTCTTAAACACTTTCAGAAAGAAAAGGTACAAAAGTGACACATTACCCCTTCAAAAAGGTACATCTTTGTGTACATTGTTTACATCGAAAACAGGCATATTTGTACCTTTTAAAAAGGCACCACCCCAGTGACAGCTTTTGTACATTAAAAGTAAATTATCCCCACACACATGCAAACACACATACTGCCAAAAAGAGTGTGACAACTAGCCACTGTCTCCTAAATATATTAATATAAATGCATTTGGTCAACCAGGTTGATGGATGTGGTTTGTGGCAATTATACACTGATTAATCAATGGAAACATCTGTAATTTAGTCCTCATTTTATTTCTGGTCATTTGTTAGTCTTTAACTTGAATGGCACTGATTGAATGCTGAAATAAAAAAAAAACACACTTATTTTTACCTCCATCTGTACAGATTTACCTTTTCAGTGGCTGTAAACAGTAAGCAGCATAATAACAAACAACAGAAACACTGATTCTCACCTTGAAACCTGAAATAGCCAATACACATCTTTTTTTTAGAAAGCAATAGAAATTAATGTTATTACATTTAAAGGGTCATTAGTAAATACATTAAATAATTGCAGACCCTGAACTTCAAGTAGACATTCGTGCTTACTATAATAATAATATATAAATTGCCAGCATATCCACAAATGGTTTAATTGTGATGACAAGTCAGCAGTACAAATTATACTTTGTTTTGCTTTTTAGTCAAACAGTATGGAACTTCTCTGTTATGCTTTTTGTATTGATATATAAGTCTATTTTTTTATTTTGTTTTTGCAGCTACATAAACAACACACACAGAGATTATACAGGCATATGTGGAGCATTTCAATTCCATCTATTGCAAAACACCTGAAGACGGTAGAAAAATTGGTAGTGACACGATAGGCCTTGAAACCTTAAGTGCACACTTAAAAAACAGCATGACAGTAAACCCATTTTTCTCCATTTTCTTATATAAGTGTACTTCGTGTTCTTGTAATATGCGTATATTTTGTGCCATTATGTTTTTTTAAAAAGTGATGCCAGCCACGGAGTGCATTCAGCAATGTATATTGCATGCATTATTACAGTTTCATCTTACCTAAACAATAATACATCAGGCTGTGTTTTGCATGGTTAATTTGACAAATGATTGCACATGTTTTTCCCACAGGCTTTGATTGACGGCTCCTGCTTGTCCCTGGAGACTGTGATATTAAATCACATTGTCTGTTGAGGATTACATCATTCCATAGTTCTAAGGCCTCCTTAATTCTCCAACAACATCTACATATATTATCAACAATTGTGTCATTAGGCATTCTAATTTGTATCCTTGTGCATTGAAGAGCTCTTAATTAATTGTCCAGCTTTGGCAAGTTTGAGTATCATCACAAAAAAATCATATTTTCCATCTAGACCAAGGATATCTTCTCAGACTTGTAATCATTCTTGTAAAAATAATAATCCATCTCTAGTTTTCTGGGGTTTTGAAACTAACACTACCTGGACATTCCAAAGACGTTCCTCAGGCTGTAGCAGCAGATGATTTCCTTCAGAGTTTTCCGCATCTCCTGACTCCTGAAAGCGTAAATCAGAGGATCGATGACCGAGTTGCACATGATGAGGATGAGGTACATGTTGAAGTGTGACATGAAGCACATGCAGTAGAGGTTTCTGGGACAGGAGATCATGAGGATGAGGTGGAGAAAGAACGGAGCCCAGCAGACGATGAAGATCCCCAGAAGGATGGTCAGGGTGACGGCCGCCTTCATGCTAGCTCTCTGATGAATGGAGTTGTAGCCCGGCAGAGCGGCGATGCGTTTGACGTGAGATCGCGCCAGCATGAACATATGGCTATAAAGGGAGGCCATGAGTGCGAGCATGATGAAGAACATGGAGACCAAGCACACAATAACAGACGTGTTGTCAGAGTATATAATGAAGACGATTCCACAGCCTGTGCAGAAGGTCCAAATGCCACCGATGATGAGCACGGCCCGGCGCACCGTCATGATGTTATGATATCTTAAAGCGTAAAAAATCGTGACGTAGCGATCAACGGCTATAGCTAGAAGACTACACATGGACGCCACCACAGAGATGCAGATCATAGAGTCAAAAACATTGTCCATCTGTCTGATGAAATGGTCCTCCACCACCAGCTGGCGGTTGGTGAGTAAGTAGATGACGATGGTCTCCCAAGCGTTAGAGACGCTTACTAGCATGTCGGCCACGGCCAGGCTACAGACGAAGAAGTACATGGGCGAGTGGAGGTTTTTGTTTTTCACTATGGCACAGATGACCAGTATGTTCTCCAGCAGACTGACGATGCCAAGGATGAGGAACACCTCGGTGGCAATGTTAAGCTGCTCACATGCTTTGGACTTGCCATGGGATGGGGTTTCGGTGGTGTTGAGGAGATCTGAAACAGGACTGGAGTTTACATGGATGGCCCAAAGGGACAGGGTGGCCTCTGAAGTGTTCATCGTGGATTCGGTGGGAATGTTGTAGGCTTTTCTTATAGTCACTGGGTTGGTGGGTTGGGCATCTTTAACCTGTTTGATATGAAACAGATAATGTTTAAACTAGGAAGAATATCTTAAAATGAAGGTTATTGACGGTGAATAACCTTTAACATCCATGGACAACATTTCTATTGCACAAAAGGTTCTTCAAAGTAAAGAAAGGTTCTTGAGATGATTCAAATGTTATTCACACTAAGGCCCGGTTTACACTAGTGTCTACACTGGCGATTTTTAACTGCGTTTCAGAAACAATCTCCGTCTACACTACACAACCTAAAACGCATGTCACATGACCATTCATGCAGGTAAAACCATAAAGGCAGATTCCCTTTTCTTTATATTGTGAATGTCTACTTGCTTGGAGCGGTCGAATGGGAAATCTACCAACACATCTATGGGTACAACAATGAGCCTGATGTTATTGTTTACACGGTCGTCAAGGAGTGAATGTGGGCAGCCACACCATCGTATTCAAAAGTCTCCATTTTGCTCCATTTACACTAAAATGCAACCCTGGCATTTTTAAACTAAAACGGTCTGAAAGCATTTTTAAAAGTCTCTCTTTTTGAGGATCGAAAACGCTAGAGTAGTGTAAATGACAGGCATAACTGTAGCAAAAGTTATGCGTTTTAAAATGAAAACGCACTAAACGTGTCCTGAAAAGGGTTCTTCTTTGAAATTACCAACACACGTTCATTGGAATTATGTGCCATTTGTGTTAAAGTGTTAAACAATACAAAAAATTATAAAGAAACGCATTCGCAGACACAAGTGTGCTATTTCAATTTCCTTACAGGCTTATAAAGGTTTTATCTGTTTTGTCAAACCCTAGTTTTACTAGATTTGTACCAGAGTGCTTCACCTCATAAGAAAGCTCATACATATTAAACTGTATGTGACACAAATGTTCAAGAGCATCCATTTTCAAACCTTGCATCATGTTAAAATTGTTTTGAGGTCATAACATATTATTGGGCAAGGAATTTTGCAAAATTGAGCCTAGGTAGGAAATCAACGAGAAAACCCTATTGAAAAATGTGAGTGGTGCTGTCTCATGCAAAGCTTGTACACATGGTAGGGTATTTTGGTTAACAGGGTATTTCTGTTCAGTTAGGGTGCTCTGAGTGGTTGCTATATGTTTGCTTACATCTTTAAATGAAAGGCTTCCACACTCTGACATTTTAGATATGCCTTGAAACCCTTCATCAGTGAAAGCCTATGGCATAGCTCGTTTTTCCTCAAAAACCTCATGATTTGAGGAATGAATTATGTGTGTAGCAAAAAGGCTGCTTAGGGAGTTGGAACTTAAAGTCCCCTTAAATCAGAAGACAACCAGTTGGTATGTGTCTGGTGCTGTTACTGTTTAAGATGTAAATTTCATCTTATCAGTCATGACCCATAACCCATAGAGGAATAAGGGAAACCAGAGCATTTGGAGGAACAGACATGCTACCCACTTAGCCACCATGCCACCCACATTAAACAGAGTGCAATTCAGATTTATCTGAGTGCCTGGGATTCCTGTCTTTTCTTTGTCTCAATTGGAAAATGCATTCATTTCCATATTGTAAACAATTATTACATTTTAAAATGTGTTAATATATGTATTTTATTCCTGTGATGCTAAATTTTCTGCATCATTACTCCAGTCTTCAGTGATCCTTCAGAAACCTTTCTTAAATGTTAATCTGTTTCTAATAATCTAAAACAGCTTTATAATTTTGTGAAATTGAGCATTTTATTCATTCTTTGAGGAATAGAAAGTTTAGAAAAAGTTTTGGAACAACTAAAAATTGACTAATATTTCCATTTATTTCCCCATAAAATACATGGGATGTTGCTTCATCACCCCCTATGCTGACCTTAGCAGTAAATGTGTTAAATGTTAGCATTAATGCACACTGGTCTCAAGGAGGGCATCTGCCTCTTTCCTACTAAATCCTACTAAATATTCAGTAACATTTTAGTATAGGGACCAGTTCTGACTATTAACTAGTTGCTTATTAGCATACCTACCAAGACAGCAAGCAGTTTTGGCCCAGATCAGGCTCACACCAACACTATGTTGCTGTCAGGTTATTATTAACATGTTGGCTGTTTATTAGTAATTACAGTATAAAGCACATATCCTATATGACCATGATCTACATGACTTGTCCTACCAAATTCATAAAATTAACAACTACCTTACTAACTATTAATAAGCAGCAAATTAGGAGTTTACCGAGGCAAAAGTCACAGTACATGGTTTGATAATGGTGAGAATCGGACTTTAAAATAAAGTGTAACCTAACTGACAGTAGCAGTGAAGCTTGCCTCAGTATACCTCACTAATAGAGCATAAAGATCACAAAGAATTCAGGATGAAAACCAAACTGCATGCATGTGTCTGCTAATAAAAGCTCCACTGCATGGCATTGTGGAAAAAAGGTGTTATTTTCTAGCTTTCCTGGATGTCGCCCACATCCGGAGGACAAACCTTTGATCACACACAGACCTAGACGATACCTAATTACACTTATGAATTCTTCTCTGGCACTAATTCATCATCTCTCTCTCTCTTTAATCTTTGAGACAGCACTTTAAAAGGTTGAAAAAAACATGATCGTGCCCCAAGGTCTTCCAGTGACATGAAATCTAAGCACTACGCACATCCTCAAAAGCATATGATCATTCGTTTCGTGACAGATGGCCAGTACGGTTTTGAAATGAGTCCATTGTTCATAAAAACAGCCCTGCGAGTATTTTACCAGTGAATTACTTTTCCGGTGAAAAAGGAGATTTATTGTGGTGAGCGTCTCGCAGGTCTCTGGATAAAGTATCCTCTATCTGAATGTGTGCGTCAGTAGGCTTTGCTCAATAGTGTGCATCTACTGTCTGCTGATAACTCTACAGTAAATGAGTCACTACCCGATAGAACAGGGAAACAAGAAAGTAAGAAGCACACAGATTCACAGCCAAATCAAATGACTGTATTGACGGGCTGAGGGTGGGAGAGCAGTAAATAATGAGTGCTGAGAACTGGATGAGTCAAACAGAAACACAGAAATGATGAAATCTGTTGTTGTGTTACAGTCTCTCCATACTAATGACTTCCTATAGCATCTGATCATTGCAGCATGCGAGTTTAGTTAATAAGTGAATGAGCCTTGCATACTGGTTATACTAAACTATTAAGAAGTTCATATTTGCAGTATTTAATTGAAATTAAATTAAGTTACCACTGAATGTACTGACAAGCTTTTAAAGTAACATAAAATATACGGTAACACTTTATTTTAAGGTGTCTGTAGTACAAAGTAATTACCTTAAGTACTTAGCAGTAGCCGTTGTACTTACATGAAACAAAATGTGCTTACCATGTAACTAAGTTTGCAATTATGTAAATGTAATAGACAGCTAGTGTTACACATATGTAACATTTTGAGTCTGTTAGACAGCTACTTATGCAACCAAAAGATCACATATCACATATATATTGCAGATGTATAGGCCTACAACATAAATATAAATGTAAGTAGACATAAGCTATTTAAAGGTGTATTAAGATTGTACTCAAGTGTACTTCATGTGTATCTATACCGTACGCCTTATCCAGCTGCTTCTTAGCTTGATTTAACCAACCAGTGCACAGCTAAAATACTATAACACATTTCTAATTACATTACAATTACAAAATACAGAATATTACACAGACACACTTAACATTGTAATTAAGCGTACAAGTAGACTAGGCCTGTTACATATGTGTAAAAGTAGCTGCCTTTTGCAAACTATAGGTACCGGCTATTTTATAACTTAGTTAGATGGTAAGTATATTTTGTTTCATGTAAGTACAGCTACTAAGTATTTAATTAGGTAATTACTCTGTATTACGACACCTTAAAATAAAATGTTACCAAATAATGTATTTTCCTTTTCTATGAGACACCTGTAGTTTGATATATTTGTAATTACACATTTATAATGAAGTTGCAATTCTTGTACTGTATGTATATTAACTTTAAATAGTACAATAACACAATATACTGTACAGTTCAACTGATAATCAAAGGTGCTTTAGTCAACTCATGAAAATAAGCGTACTTCTTCCACCTTCAACATTATTTAAACAATTATTTAAAATGTTCTGTATTTTATACATTATATCCACTACCAGTCAAAGGCTTCAGAACAGAAAGATTTTTATTTTTCAAAGAAGTCTCTTTCTGACCTCAAAAAGGGACATAAGTGTAAATTTTTTGAAATTGAGATTTATACATAATCTTAAAGCTGTATAAAGAAGCTTCTTATTGATGTATGCTTGTTAAAATACAGGACTATACTTGGCCGAGATACAACTATTTGAGAATCACAGTTTTCCAAATGATATATACTATAAATATACAGAATATATGTTTCACCTGTGATTAGTTAATTATCTTGTTGGTCTCTGTTCATTTAAATCCCTGCGTTGTCCCCAAGTTCTTTTGTCCTGTATTAGTTTGAATTTCTGTTTGTATTTTGTTCTCCTGGTGGTTCTCCTGTGTTTGAGTTAAAATGAAAGGGTTTACACTTGAACAGTCCTGCATGTGCTTCTCTACAGCCACAGACTGTAAAAAATCAAATAAATAAATTAGATTTTAAAGTATATTGAAATAGAAAGCAGTTATTTTAAAGGTTACACTTTATTTCGATAGTCCATTTAGTAACTTTGTAACTACATGTCAACTACATGTCAACTAATTCTCATTCATTCTCAACTACATGTCTCTCATACTCTCAGAGTAGACTTTTATGGACTGCTAGTTGATATGTAGTTGCAAAGTTACTTACTGTTAGTAGATTGTCTAAAGTCGACCATCGAAATAAAGTGTTACCATTTTAAATATTTTAATTTATTTTAAAACAGTTAGTTTATAAAGTTTGTCGCCTTTAGTGTAATTAATTTCAAAGTACAGTTTATATATACTTTAAAGATTTTAAGTACACTACAAATGTGCATAACAATAGCTTTCAAACAGCTATTTTGATATATATATATATATATGTGTGTGTGTGTGCTGTGGGCATTAATAATGCTTCAAATCATGCAAATCATCATAAATCCTATAGATTTACATTGAAGATGAGCCCTGTACATATCTACCGGGTAAAGATGCAAACATCAAAGGGACTGTAGCAACAGAACAGTCTATCCATGCACAGAACAAAGCAATAAATGAAGGAATATGGTGTTACATAACAGTGTTATTTTATAATGACTGTAAGAAAGTCCTTTAACTAAGGTCATTTGTGAAATGCACTGCAGTGATGACTCACACTCATGCCATCAATAAAACTTGAGTGAACTTGAGTGAGTGTGAGACAGTGTTTCAGTTCAGCAACCGTTTATTCCCTACATCTTGTAACATCTTTCATTGTTTCTGGAAATCGGTTTGATTTATAACTTTAAGACTATATAAAACATTGAAGTAAATGCATGTTTAACATAATGACTCTGAGTTGGACAAGAAAGACCTGAGGTTTATCCATCAAGTACCCTATGCAATCTGAGAGAAATTATATTGGTCCAGGAACATTACATACTTGATGATAGAATACTTAAACCTTAGCTATGTTCTCTGAAAAAAAAAAGGGAGAAAGGCTGTCACTGGGGCGGTACTTTTTGGAAAGGAGCATATTGGTTCTTTATTTACCACTAATACATACTGTACCTTAAATGTACTTATTAGTACCTAATCGGGATGTGCAACTTTTGAAAAGACATGCCCCAGTGATAGCTTTTGTACCTTTTTTCCTTTGAATGTAAAATGCAGTTGACATTGAGTTTATTCCAATATGATAGACAACTGACATATTTTCAGAATTGAGGCAGAGGAAGAAAAAAACATTGTAAATATATAATGATTCTGTGGGAATAATTCCAAACCTTAACAACAATGTCAGGTGAAAAAAAAAATGCTTGCAGGTCCCAGGTGGCAGAAGAGAAAATCTGGGATATATTGTAGCCTAGTACAAATACTTTAATATCGAGATTTGACATTTCAGAGGATTTCTTTTTTTTTTTCTCAGAAATGTCATCAATAGATAAAAGCAAAGCCCACTCACTCCATTTATGCAAGAACTTACACATACCGATCCAATGCTTAAATACTAATTTATTTTGATTCAAATCATAAATAAAACTTTAATGTCATTGTTTCATTTTAGTGGTTTATACTATTTTTGATGTAAACGATCTGATATTCCAGAGTTTCGGATAATGTTCATTTTCTCAATATATTCTCACATTGAGAAAATAAAATAGAATATAATAAAAAATGAAATGAAATAAAATAAACCTTGTTTAAAAGACCTTTTTAAAATGAGCTGAAGCAAATCATTTGTTGAACATTTTATCACTTCTGTGTTGAGACTACATTAACAAACTGGGTTATAGATCTATTGTTTTCAGCATGCTTTGCATTGTGTTAAAATTTATTTTATTTTATCAGTATTAATGGCCATTTAGTGGAGTTTCTATTGTTTTTGTGGTTAACATTGTGCAGAAACATACTATTCTAACTAATTCTCATTAATTTAGCAGGAGCTTAATTGTATCCATTAAGGTGATTCAACAATTTATTTAATTTTTTTAATTTAAATTTTTTTAAATTAACTTGTTTTAGTCTTATTGTATAGACCGTGGAAATGTTTTCTTCATTTAATTAATAAATAAGTTTATTAAACAAATTAGATATTTTTAGTCTAATTTCTAGGCCATTACACAGTTTTATAAGTCCTCTAAAACAGATGCTGTCAAAGAACATGATTAACTATGAGGGTCAGTGCTGGCAGATGGTGGAGTTACAGCATCTTCCAGAGCCATGCTGACCAGCAAAACCCTGACCCTGCAAGAAAAAGATGCAACCACATTCATAAACTACATCTGATTCAACATATTTGTGCATATTCTAGCTAAATTCATTACCTGCCCACTGCAAAAGTCCAGTTGAAATAGCACCAACCATCTTTGATTATTTTCATATGATCTGGAATGAACTTCTCTAGTTTTGAAAGATACTTCTGAATTTGGGGATTTTTATTTATTTATTTATTTATTTATTTTTCTCACTGGATGGAGAGAATCTTAAACAGCATCTATTCCTCAGGCCACATTCATATTTTGCACTTAGAGGGCAAATGCGTCTCTTTGACTTTTAAAATAAATGGTTTTCCCTTCTTTTATATATTTATGTTTTTTTAACCCACTGGACTTTACTCCCATCCATGGAAAAACAAACTCTAAAACCAAAATGATTTGTGTTTGTCCAAAAATACTTTGCTCTTAGGTTTATCTGAAGCAGTACTAAATGAATGGAAAAGTGTGTCCTTGGGGAGCATTTGCTTCTGTTATTTATTTATTTTAAAAAGAAAAAGTTCTTCCTGGCATTAACAGACACGGTTTTCTATGTAATTGTTTCCCCATCACATACAGACTTATATAAGGAATAATGTACATCCAACCAGTTGTAATCGCAGAATAAAAGGATTTATTATGAGACATGGGAATTTATGACAATAAAAAGAATTGTCTCCATACTGCCAACCATCTATGTGTGTCAAACTAACTAATAATTGGATTATAATTATTAGACATTATTACAGTTTGAGAACCACTGTTTTAAAAAATAGCAACGAAATTGAAAAAGCAGAACTTTAAGCTTGGGAAACATTTAATAAAATAAAATAAATGTAGCATCTATCGCAGTTATTTAAATATTGCTTTGAATAAAACATTTCTGGCCTAAATTATTCTTCACATCCTGGTGGGAATTTAAAAATAGCAGACCGTTTCAGACTCCTCATTAGAAAGTAGTGTTTTGACAGCAAACTTATTTCTATTCACCCTGTTGTCCAATCTCTGTCTCCTCACGTGATTCTGACCTATAGATTGCACCTCAGAGGCCATCACCTGAATTCAGTCTCATCCCACATTAACTCAGCTCCTCAAGAGTTCCTATGAAAGGAATGGATTTCATTCATTGGTACACAGACTCACAAACATTCTTTTGAAGGAATCTAATTGGTCCGTTCTGCTCTGTGTAGCGCATGTGAATTACAGAGGCTTCTGGGACCCCACACAAAGACTGCAATTGATCTGCCAGCATTGTGCATCGCAATGAATCAAATCCAGATACAGAATCCTTTTATGATCTCATGGCTTGTTCTCAGGGGTGAGACATTTCTGGAAATTGCATTATTTAGGAAAGCTTATAACACACCTTTCCAGTATTCAACAACAGCAGCGGACGCATGCTGTCTGCGTAGCGCTGGAGGATGAGTCACTGACCTCCAAAGCAGATGAATCCTGATGAATAAAGATTGCTTTTTTACAAGCCAAACTTTTATTATGTGTGGTTAGAAGCAGACTCTGGGTCATTTCTGTTATGGTTGGAATTTGATCTCAGAGAGCAAACACTGTTCATTATAACGTTATTATAATTTAACCCTTTCAGCGGTGAGTTTACAATATTCCAGCGGTCCCCCCAGAGTGATTTTTTTTTAGGCGACCGTTATTTTAGAACGTTTGCCCTGACTGTTTCCATGGCGAGGCGTCTTGCTTGTCACTTGACATACCGCGAGCACAATAACGCTGTATGACAAATTGATCGCTTTTATTTCGTTTTTTCTTTTTTATTTCAAATATATTTAAACACCTTTATAAATTATCTTGATCGTGTTCTGTAACATGTTTGTTCGTGCCGCAGTTCAGAGAGTCCCCTCAGTCGGATTTACAGCATGTAAATTCATCAATTTCTCCCGAAATACAGGTAAGTAAGTGGCCGGTGAACTGGGTGAAGAATAGAGTGAACTTTATAGTTACTTACACTATGTTTACCTGATATGAATAAAACACATTGGCAAATTAAATTTGAATGGATTGTTATTGTTGCTTCCATAGACATCTGTGTGTATTTTACAAGCTCTAAATGTATTGTTTCGCTAGTGCTTATGTGTATTTAAATGTCTGAAACCTAAAATATGCATTATGTGGTTAAGAACAAACACTGTATAGTTGTGATAATATGACAAGCACAGTGCATGTCTCTCTCTGGCTCAGCTCCAGCAAACGTGCGTGAGCTCAGTTGGAATTTGGCGGTTATGCAACGTCACTGAATGTTCTAAATCCCATATGTGGGACTGTACCGCTCAACAGGTTAAACCTTTTTGAGGTTTTGATGCGCAAATTGTAAAAGTATACAATTGTTTGAGAATCGCTGGAAAGTTAGGTGATTTTAAACATATTTTGAGAAAACAAAAGTGCTTTTTCACCTTGCATGCATGTAAACCTATTGTAGGAGACTTCCAAAACAATATAAGAAACCTTAAAAGTGGCATAATAGGGGCACTTTAGTGGAGACACATTATTTACAAGATGTAATATATGTGTCAGGTGTCCCCAGAATATGTCTGTGAAATCTCAGTTTACTCAAAATACCCCACAGATCATTTATTATATCATTTTGAAAATGCCTGTTTTGAGTGGAACAGGTCGTTTTCGTGCATGTCTCTTTAAATGCAAATGAGCTACTTATCCTCGTCTCCTTTTCCAGAATAGTGCTGTCCCTTTACAGCTCCTACCTCAGATACGATACAGATTATCATGTTTATTGCCTTGAAATCATGCATTTCAAATCATATCAGATAAACTTCTGAAATAGTGTCTGTGAAGGTAAACAGCTCGGAAAGAAACAGTATGTTTATATTAGATCTGTGTGGCAGCAGCATGATATACTTTAGAGCCGTTACACTGCTGGCGCTTGTGAAAACACACTGGAGGCACTGTGGGTGGAAATGTGCACATTAAGGAGCGTTAATATTTTAATAAAATACTCTATATTTTAGTTTATCAGAAATGCTTGTCAGTACATTCAGCAATAACTTCAACCATAATTCAAAGAAATATTAAATAGAAATATTAAATTACTTTACTAGATTTATAAAAGTCCCATTTAAGTGCTATAATTAAGTACCAATAAATCTATAAAATATTCTTTAAGTATAATTATTTTAATGGTATTTAATATGTAAACTATAATAAATATGTAATTATTTTCATTTAGTTACCAATTTCTGTCATTTTATCAGGAATGCTTTATATAGTGATAACTCATCAAAACTGTAGCTAATATTTACTAATACTTATGCTGTTGTTTTTCCCCTTTAAAATGTGTCACTTTTTTAATATTCAGAAGAAAGCATGTTCTGTTTTAAATAACTGTAGAAAATTTTTTATATATTTTTATTAGAAAGTATATCAGATTCACTGTGTTCACTGATTTGGTCACAATAAAATATAATCTGTGACGGCACATTCTATGTTTATACATTGGCATGGTTGATAACACTTATACTGTATGAATTCCTATTGCTGTTTATGTAATAATTACTAAAAATTTATAATAATGTAGAAATATTAAGACTTCAGATACAGATATATATATATATAGCTTTTAATGAACACTGTTGTCTTTTTGTGTTGCTTTTTCCTATTGTTTCATAAAAGAATAAACCACTTTAATCTCTCCATTAAAGCAATTTTACTGAAGGTAAGAGTTTTCTCCTCGCATCTCTATTTTTAATTATGTTTAACATAAATATTTTATATCTTAAGCTGACAGATATGAATATATGCTGTATAGTAGGAACCATCCACCTTGTAAATTACATATAACAAGCACAAAGATATAAATGAATGTATAGGAATGATTTTAGCTCGATGTCACCTCATATTAACCTTCATGAACAAGGAGCACACACACAGCCAGAATGTGTCATATGAGAAGTTATAATAACCGGTCTGTGCGTCATCTGTTTCAGATCATCGTGGTCACAGAGTTATGAAAGCGCTGAGGTCTCCTCACATTTAGTGGCTCATTCTTGTGGTGCGCTGCTGCCACAAACACTGAGCTCTTTTACAGATCAATAAGGGGGGTTTTCGGATGTTTCACAATGAATGTGTTTATTCTCTGCTGTGTCTTGTTGTGGATAAACATGTGCAGAACAGCTTGCTTCCTAAAGAGAGCTTCAAAATGTCCTGGTGTGCCACTTCATGAATAAAACATGTTGGGAACACCTTGTGCTTCTCTGGTCTAATGACGCTGAGGCCTCGTTTCTGAGTGCTGGGATAATGAACTGTCTTGTTTACTCTTCACAATCCTTAACCCTTCAGCTTATGCTTTTAAAATTCAGAAAGAAATTAAAGCCAGACATATAGAACGGATGAACACAGGTGCACTCCTCAGGAAGCCTTCACAACGAGCTCAAAATATGGTAATCAGGGTACATTTCTATTCTACCTGATATCCAAAACATTTTAAGGTGCGCTCATGAGTTTTTAATGGAATCTGCAAAACATACATCTCACACTTGAATTTTAAATTACTTGAATGAATGGACAAAAAGCTGTTTCAGTCGATTGTTCTGCTGCTATTTCTAAGAGATGCAAAACAAAAACATTGTATGTCGGCGCACTGCCCACAAGGCTATTGGCGCTGACAACAAGTGCACATCTAATGCAATCAAGCACACTTGACACAAGTCTGTATGTTGCCTTTAACATTTTTGTTGATCATGAATTGCTTTACTATATGAATTTTTCTACAAAATGCTGTTTATGACAACAACTTACCCCATATAGACCGTAAACAAAAAAATCTGTAAAATTTACGGTAAAAAAAAAGGCAGCTGTGGTTGTGGGAACTGACCATAAAAAATATTGTAACAACATTTTAGGTTTCAGTTAAATTTACAGTTAAATACAGTGATTTCATTAACTGATATAATGTTAATATACCAACCTATTCTAATCTGTTTCATACCTTTGAAACACACTGATAAGCGTCAAATGCAGGTGGTGATGAGAAAGTCACATGATGAACCAAAGCCCATCACAAGCAGCTGTTAAATATGAACATATACAGAAGATGCTCAGTGTCTTTCACACAAACACTAAACAACATCATGATGACTCATTAAACTGAAATATGCAATAAACATTAATTTAACAACATTACATGTAACATATGGCCCTAATAAACATAAATGATAAGAAACTAAACACAAATAGTTGAAAAAACATCAAATTCAAACTAAATTTGAAATGCAATCCAGGGAATTCTGGGAATGCTAGTTTACGTTTTTTCCCTATAAATTTGACAGGAATTTACCATTAACCATTTAACAGGTTTTTACCATAGCATTCACTGTGATTTTTTACAGTGTTGTTTGACAGCATGATGATATTGCATATCTCCTGTACACAAAACATATACAGGAGAATACAGAAATCCAGTGTTGAAGAACAAGTATGAAGAAATGATGCAATGCACTGAAGTCACTGCCAATATTTTTAGACTGACTTCTCACATCTAAAAATATCAAAGATATATTTTGGCCATTTTTCTTACATAACACTGAACAGAGAGTCTTCACACAAAGAATGTGGCATTTATCAGTGTTGTGATGCAGGTCGGTTCCCTGGGGCTCATTAAAGCAGGGAGCATCCAACACAGTCTCACGACCAATTCGTACGTATTCATACGAGGCCCCTAATTCATACTAATTCGTACGACCTCACTCATACAATTTTGTACGATTTGTCTAAAACCCCGTGACGGGCAGGTTTAGGGGCGGGGTTAGGTTTAGGTCATTCGTACAAACAATTCATACGAATTGGCAACTCGTAAAATACGTACGATTTAGAAGAAAAATACGTACAAATTGCCATGAGATCAGGTTGGAGCATCAGGTTTTAAACCCCACTCCAAATAAACAACCTCCATTAGGGTTACATGGTTGTTTATTACTTTTTCTTAAATAAGCTCAGAGGATCTTCTTGACCTTTAAGTGAAGCCTAACAATCCTGCTGTGGTTTGTGTCCATGCACCACTGCAGCAGGCACACACACACACACACACACCGCGATGTGGCCTGATCTGCACACACACACCCACGCAGCTCTGACTCAGTCCCACGAACACGCTCTGCAATGCCTAACGCTGGATGCGTCTCAAACCCAGTGATCCACCTACCAGCATTTTTTGCATCAGAGGTGCTTTCCAAGTCAGTAGATCTCACATTCTCAACATCTATTATGCCACGCTTACAGAGACAATAAAAAAGCACATAAATAGCACAGAAACATACAGACAAACACAACTGACTCAAATCACACCTACTGTATAATGGCCGAAAGTATGCTGTCTTTTAGCACTGAAATGCCAAACGAGAGATCATTCGGACCATTTGCTTCAATTAACCAATTAAAAAGGCCAGTTTATTTGAGGCATCACTCAATAGCTTTCCCAGAAGTCCCTCTGCAGTGTTTCACAAGTCACTTTTATACAGAATCAAATATTTAGTGAAGGATGTTTTAGCTTCCTCCAGCGACCAATATTTTTTACAGCAGATCAATTTACAAACACTTTGCAAATTGATCGGACTAAATCATTATGATTGATCAGTATTTTTCCCAGAAGTCCTTAAGTTGCATTATTTTCCTATAGTGACAATTTTAGTGACTATAATTGTTTTTGATTGATTGATGTCACTGTACATTAGTTACCGTCTTTTAAAGTGAATAGTTGCATGCTTTAAAGAAACAAATCCATCAGTAAGGTGTTTTAATCCATAAAAACACTTCCTCCAGTGACAAATTCAATCTTCATGTTTTTCCTCTCACATCATAATCCACCAAAATATTTGTTTATTGCAAACTGTTTTTACGTATAAATGGTGCTTAATCCATTCATATTCCTCTACTGAATCAGACCAGATGACTTTTTAAATTGAGAAAACAATATTATGGATAAAGGACTCGTATTTTAGCAGGAAGCAACAGCTTGAAGTTAAAACGTCTCAACGATGGGTTTGTTTCTTACAAACATGCAGCTTTTTTTTTTTTTTATAACGTTAGATTGCGTAAAATGTTATCGCAGTGCTGCATCTGGCATGTTACTGTTTTATGAAAACATAAGCATTGAAATAGAGCCTATATTTTGTTAAATAGGCTACTGTTATGTTTTTCCAACATGTCATTTTACTGTTTTTCTCACAAAGATTTGAGCCACACTTGATTCGAAGATTTTTTCATATTTAATTAAGTGTACACTACCTCATAATATAACCTGTATCAAATACACTGTGAAAATTAACCATGGTTTTATTCGTGGTTTCCATGGTTTAACTAGATTATTAGCAACCATATTTGTTTTATTTATGGTAAAAACCATACTTAATTTTCGTAAGGGTATATTTCGCCATATAAAGACCATTGTTCGGGATACGTCTATAGCGATTAGTTTTCTGTGATGTCTTGTATTGACACTTTGGGTCTTTTAATGTTCCAGTCTTCTATTTACATGTATCTAGCTAGGTTATATCATAGTGTATGTAGTTCAGTTACAAAAAGGAGGACTTAATAAGCGTGCCAGACAGAGACGCTGAATAAAAGTGAAGAGAAGCAGACTTCACTGTTAAGTGTTGCATATACTACTAGTACACTCCTACATTAACAAGTCTGCCACATCTTTAAATGGCACAAATAGTAAGAGCGCTATTCCCAATTCAGCCGCTGAAACAGATCCGGCGATTCACTGAATCGATAAGTCTGAGTCATTTGCTCATGGGACTTTGCTGCTTTCTAAAAAGGCAGCTCGTTAGGTTTTGAGACATACCCACACTCACTCCCTCAACATCCACAATTTTTAGCAACAGCAGTCCGACGAAAATTGAATTCAGTCTTCGAAAACAGCTTTCGATCTCTGAACGTAATGAGCCCAAGCAAACGATCTATTCAAAGATGGATGAATCACGCACCAAAATATCCGCTTTATAAGCTTTACACAACATCAAAGCAGCAGAAAACCATGAAATACTAAAGTTATATGCTTCAAAAACAACAGAAGTTTGCTAGCTTGTTAGCTTATACCAAGTCACGAAAGTAAAGCTGGGATAATATCATTCTTGCCACATAAACTGCACTTAACTACAACAACATAATACCCGCGGATCCTTCTTATGACACATCTAAAGGAAGTAACATAATAACAAAATGTATTTTTGTGTTTGGAAACGTTTATAAAGTTAGAAATATCATTTTAGGTCGTTAAACGACAATAAATGTATGCAGCTTAGATTAAATCTTGATGGATGAACATTGAGATTTCAGCACTAGGTAGCGGACAGCGCCGGTTCAATGAGAGACTTGCGTCATTGTCCCTTATCCAGTAAATTAATTGATAAAATACAGTCTGATATAATAAGCCGACATGCAGAGTTCACACGCTTAACAAGCTCACTAAACAGTAGGCTCTGTTCATGCAAACGAGTGATGATTTTACAACGGATGAAGGAGTGAATATATTTTATTACGGTATAAATATCTATATATCTATATCTGTCAGAATAATGTTGCATAAGTTTCGGTGGGACGTAGCGCACCCCAAACAGATTTAGGCGCGGCAAAAACGACAAAGCTGAAGTTTAGTAATTGACTCACCTGTTTGGAACTGGAGTTGTCTTGTGCTAAACCTGTTCAACGCTAAGAATCTCAAAGACTGTGTGTCTCTTTCGGTCCAGGGGCAATTATTCGCGCTGAAGGAGGATTTTTTTTTTTTTTTTGAAGATCTCTATGAAGAACGGGGCTCTGCTGCATCAGATGCATATATAGGATCGGGAACAACCACAGCTCCACCTCCAGAGCTTTTGAAGCTTTCGGAGCATCCTCACACTGCAGGAACCAGGCTTCATTAAACACTGGAATCAAACTCGAAGTCTGATTTGCATATTGCAAGACCAGAATGCTAGCAACTTTCCAGGAAAGAGCTGGGTGAAATATGTCTTATCAATTTTATAGCTATATTTTTCACATTTAAAATTCAAATTTGGTCTGTGTTTGATACAATCGACATCAAACAAGTTTTTATATCTTTATCATTTGTAGCACAAATTAGAGTTGCAATAATAATAAAACATCATAATAATATAAATAACAATAATTACCGTAATTGATCATTTTCTTTTTTTGCAACATGTTGAATAAAAGAAGACGAAAGAAGGCTGCAGGGGATATTATGGAGATAAATGTGGAATTAACAGTGAAAAGGAATTGAGTAAGCATGATATAGCTGGCGAAATTTACAGGGATAGTTCTACCAAACATTAAAATTAACTGAAAATGTCCTCACCCTCCCAGGCCATCCAAGATGTAGAGGAGTTTGTTTCTTCATGAAAACAGATTTGGAGAAATTTTATCATTACATCACTTGCTCGCCAATTGATCCTCTGCAGTGCATGGGTGCCGTCAGAATGGATTATGGATTTGTTTCAGAAGAGGTTAGTTGCTGGACTGGAGTGGTGTGGATTACCTGTGGATGATTGCGATGTTTTTATCAGTTGTTTGGACTCTCATTCTGATGGCACCCATTCACTGCAGAGCATCCATTGCTGAGCAAGTGATGTAATGCTATTTTCTCCAAATTTAGACTTCATTACATTTCATTTTCCCTACAGAAATGAATGAGTAAGAGTGGTCCCAAAGCAGATGGCACCTACTTGTCGACTGCATACAGTCTTCACATATGGCTTAAGTATTAGTTTGTCTTATTAATTTCACATTAAACTAAGTTATAAGAAAATATTTAAATCACTCATATTTCTTATAATGTGTAGAGAAGGATGGACACCAGTAATGCTTGTTTATGTAATGTAACTTGGTTTATTTTTGTCTTAGGATTCCTGCATTAATTCTTAAAATTTTCTAGGTTTATTTTAGGATAGGACTATTTTAGGTCATCCAGATTAATCTGATGAATGACAGCTCAGCATCAGGATCAACATGTGAGAAATACTCTCTAACAGAACCCATGACTGTTTTTAATAAACAGGAACAAAAACCCCATTGAGAAGGCAGTATCAGGGTGATCTCTGTTACCACTGCCTGAACAAATTTCAATAAATCCCACACAACTGTGGGAAACAATTACTGATTAGGGAAGCTGAAAAACAAGGACCATCTCTTTGATTATATATACTTATATGCATAACAGTAAATGTAAATTGTGATTATGGTTGTCAACAGGCTGTCAGCTAATCAAAAACTTGTGATGGCAGTCACAAGTTTGTTCTTTTGAAGTCTCCGTGGATGCATAAATAACTCTGTTTAGATAACTCCTTTTTAAAGTGTCATTCCTGGGAAAATTTCCCCAGCTCAACCACTGTGCCTGATGAAAAAGCCCAGTCTCAAGGCAATTCGCACATATTTTACGAAATGGCTAATTTGTACAAATTCATACGACCTTACTCGTACTAATAAATGCGATTTTTGCTAAATCGTACGTATTTTACAAGTTGCCAATTCATATGAATTTGTACGAATGACCCACACCTAACCCGCCCCTAAACCTACCCATCACTGGTGTTTAGACAAATCGTACAAAATCGTACAAGTGAGGTCGTACAGATTTTGCACAAACTTGTACGAATACGTATGAAGTGGTCACAAGACTGTGTTGCTTGACCATTTGGACATTATTTTTAAGATTGCATTAAACAAGTTTCTTTCTGACAAATTATTTTGGGGCCTTTCTATTTGTATGTTTGGTGTGCAGAAGATTTTGTGGCATTGTCCAGCTTGATAGCTTTATGTTTCAATACGCTGCTACACAGAGCATCTTCCCTTTAGAGATGGCATGCTATATGTTCCTTTTTATGTTATATTTAAAAATAAAGAGGCAGAGTTAATGACAATAGCATTGTTCAAAGCTCTCTTGATGTTTTCTGAGGCACTGCTGAAGTTATTTTTAGTGGTCCCTAGGGTGGACAGGCAATTTCCTCCATCAATAACCTTCATTTCCTTTGGATTTGATTAATCTCTTCATCTCTAAGAGAAACACAACATTGTACACTTTACAAATGACTGCTCTTCAGATGAAATTACATAGTATATTAATGAATGGTTTAAGTTAAAATATAGGTTCCATTTTGTGATAAAAAAAAAATTATTGGCAGTTTGTCTCTGACAATAAGGGTAAAAGCAGATTAACGGAAAAGTGGAATATATATATATATATATAAAGACTCTAAGAGACATTGACATTGTCTTTTTGGCCCCAATCATTCATCCATTTTCCAAATCTCTTGTCCATGCAGGGTTGTGGTTGTTTGAAACGTGCATAAATAACAAATTATAATTTGTCTGCCTTAAAAATTATACACGGTGTCAGTCAGATAAATTAAAAAATAATAACAGTAAATGCAAAAACATTAATTCAGATAAACAAATATATTGAGTACAATATAAAATAATTTTTGTTTACAGTTTTTGTGAGCACCTTAACACTTACATGAATCACAAGAAGTTATAATCAACAAACTGACAACTAACAACATTAATTATTCATGCTATGATGCTTGCTGGGAAGCTGAAGAATTCATTATGTTGGATTGACACAATAATCTCTTCATTTGTAATTATTCAAATGACACTTAACAACAAAATAAAATTAAAATAACATTTCAGGGAATACAGTTGGTTTAACTTGAGTTTTTATCTAAGAATTCACTCACTTAATTTCTTTCTTTCTTTTTTTTTTTTTTTTTTGTAAACGTGACTCAAAACCCCTGTGTGCTGTAAATATTACTTTCCTTCCAGCTAGTATATGACCTTATCATTGTGGATGTGACTTAGTGCCGTGATACAGAACTAGACTGAGAAGAGTCATTATTAATGTAGAATCAAACACTAGATCATTAAACTTGCATTGCTGGGTTGATGAAGTTTTTGAACATAAAATAAATGAAGCAAAGCGAACGTGTGTGAACCCACGCATCACGGACAGTGTTTATTAATGGACGGTTCTTAACTGCACACAGAGTCTGGCCGTGTGAGGTGTCGTGGTGTGTTCTTAATCAAAACAATCCCTCTAATGAAGTACTTAGGGTGTACGCAAAACAGCCTGTGAGATTTAATCTGTGCAGAACTAGTTTCCAGACACACTAACTGTGTCTTTTGTTTCACAAAGCTGCTGTTACCCACAAGTTCACTGGAAAGATTAACAAGCAGTTTACATCTTAAAATGATTGGGACATAAGGAAGATGCATGACAAAACTGGAAGATGAATAATGATTTTTTTGTCACATTATTGCTTTAAAACATACTGATGCTTTCAATTCAATTAAAAGACATTATGGCCCGGTTTCACAAATGGGGCTTAGCTTACGCTAAGACTAGGCCTTAGTTTAATTAAGATATTTAAGCAACTGCAACTGCTAAGAATGCCTTAGAAGAAAAACATGCAGGTGCATCTTGAGACACTGAGATTATAAGATATGTCAGAGCAAGATATTTTCAGTTGAGACAGCTCAAATAACTATTTTAATCTGGGTCTAGTTTAAGCCTGGTCAGCGAAACCGGCGGTATATGTATTAAAGTTACAGTTACATAATGAATATGGGCTTGAAGTGAGCTTCTGAGCTTTAATTTAAGCGTATTCACATCACAATTGGAGAAAAGGTTAAGGACTTACAGCTCTTTAATATGTACATCCACTCTTTTTCAAAGGACCATAAGTAATTGGACAATTGACTCAAAACCTGGACAGATGTGAGCTATTGTAATGAACATCCACTGAACGGCAAGTTGAATTTGAAGCCAAGTGCAGTTTATGGTCCCACTTTATATTAAGTGTTCCTAATACCTGTGTACTTCCATAGTAACTAGATGTGTATGTAGTATGTAACCACAGTGTAAGTACACACCGGTACAT
>JAUMHE010000072.1:2889119-2908068 GCA_032359235.1 Enteromius mattozi
TCAGGCAGCCTGGATTAACGTTACGTTGCGTGTGTCATCTCTGTGGTGTTTTTGGGTTTATGTTTTGTTGCTGCCTCATCAGCCCTTTTGTTTTTGTATCTTGTCTTTATTAATTAAACGTCTTATTCCGAGTCCTAGCCTTTCTGCCGGGCTGAGAGACAACAACTGCATGCCTCTCAACCCACGGAGCCATAGCCTCATAGTGTCAACAGGGTTAATGGATCTGCAGAATAAAGCATTAATATATGCTTTATAAGTACTAATAAACAAACAATATGCTAGTAATATGCATGCTGATAAGAAGTAATTAAGTATTTCATTTGAAATGAACCGAAAAGTTTTCAAGTCTGCCAGTGATCAAGTCACAATTCTTACATTTTTGGTGGCATTGATGAACACTGAAATTTTAACTTTAGCTGACACCCTGCTGAATAATACATGACATTCAGTGAGGAAAACAAATTTATTTTATCCAATATAGAATTGGAACAGCTTGAAACCAGAAAGGAGTCCGACCTGAATCCAAGTTTGTTAAAACAATATCTAAACAGGTATTTGACTGTCATGCATCAATGAATTATTCACAATAAGATCAGGAAAAGTAATGAAGGTTTGGGTTGATTTCATGTTCACTGTTAATGAATATATAAATGTGAAAAACATATAAAACAGTGTCAAGGGACTAAATAGGAAATACAGCCATGCTGTGGAGCTCTGGTTTAGACTATAAATTGTTCTTCAAGCCAAGGGTGAACACCTGCTCAGGGCATAGAGTTAGATGCTAATTGCCTCCATTAACATTCAAGAGGAAGGAACATGAATAATCACTGATATACCAGAAGTAGAGAGCAAAATAAATCCTCAGATCTGAACACAACATTTTAAGCACAAACAAGTCTGATATTTAGACACTGTGCACAAAAATCAGGGAGGCATGCCTTAGTGATAGCTTGCATGGATTGACTGAGCAGTTGCACATTCATGCGTAATCAGTTCTTCTCCAGGAATGATTGCCTGAGAGAGACAATAATTGAGATGTCACCAGTGTTTCCTCTGAAACTCTAGGAGCAAAGACAGGTCAGTTACCATGTCAAAGCGCCTGTAATGGGATCGTGGGATCATTGGGGTGCAAGACTTTTTCATCATAGGCAACCAAGCTTTATGTTCAGAACAATGAGTGTGCATAAATCACACGCTACTCACTCTTGAAAGAAGAGCTACCAAAAGGAGGTTTCTCAGTAATGCCACTGAAGAACCGTTATTGCTTCCTCAAAAAAACCTTTAAATGAAAGTTCTTAAAATAATTTTTTTTCTTAAACAGTAACACTTTAGGGTCTCTTAACTTCTTAGTTGCTTATTAGCATGCATATTACTAGAATATTAGCCATTAGTAATTAAGCACATATTAATGCTTTATAAACAAACTTGTTTTAAATCCCTTATCCTATCCAATACCTAAACATAACAACATTATGTCATTAATAAGCAGCAAATGAAGAATTTATTGAGGAAAAAGTCATAGTTAATAGAGAATAAGTGTTCCCTGTTTTGAAGTGGTAGCTACCATGTGAAACATATTTTAACAAAATAAACAACCATTTTATAAATAAGGAAACTATAAATAACATTTAATGTGTAATGGAAAGTTTCCATTGATGCTAAAGATTCTTCATGATACCAATTAAGAAGCTTTATTTTCAAGAACGTAAAATCTTTTTTTTTGTGATTTTTTTTTTGGCTGAATATTTAAAATGTATGCTATAACAAGCTCCATATTAAGATGGGGTAGGATTACAGTGGCACAAATCTCAGTACATTTGATGCACTCAATTTCATATGCAATCTTAATTTTGTTATTTCATTTGAATATTAACATTTCTGAGATTTAGTCAGTCAAGACAGTACTGCAGTTAACATTATGTTGAACATCAAGTGTTTTTGGTGAAGAAAATCAATGTAAAAGCGAAATTACATTTGGGTTAAGATGAAGATTTAATTGAATACATATTGTAGATAATTAAATCATATTGTAGGTAATAGAATAGCTGATTTACTTATTGACATAGTTATTTACTTTAAATTATATTAAGAATATATGAGAATTTTATCATTACACCAATATACATTTAACCAATTTCAATGTTGGATTAACTTCCTATTTTCACCCTAGAAACCGCAGTCCAAACTGAATTTAAAATGATGTTACAGCACCTTGCTCAAGTCATGACTAGTTGACATCTGGGTGCCTGCTGGGTTTACAGTTTACCCAGAGGTTTACCTTTTTGAATAATTGCACATTTTGGGCTATTATAACTAAATATGTTTGCCTCAACACATTTGCTGACAAATTACAATTAAATGCACATTGCTCTTAAGTTCCTCCATCTCTCTAGTTAGCAAACAAGCCCAGTCTGTACATTGTGGTAGTCAGTCATTTCTACTTCTCTTGAGTGAACAATATCCACATCTCTGGAGGATACTCTAAAGAATCTCTAAAGATTGCTTTCCCATGTCATGGCTGACCCCGTAACATTGCCATTTTGTCTCAGTCTGCACAACGCCTCAGATAAGTGCACTCCATCTTACTTATTGATTTATTGTAGGTTATTCCGGACTGGATGTGTGACAAGAATCGATTTTACTTAGGTTGAGGATACTGTGTGTGAACTGTCGATAACCACAGCTAACTAATCACTTTGCACCCCCACTGTTGGCTAAACAAATCGACTGGACCTGATCAGCTTAAACGACATAAACTAGAATTTTATCGCATTTGCCTTTCCAACAAACAATTATGAGAATTAGCGTCAGGAAGAGGACATTGATTTCCTGCAGGATACTGAGCTCCAATGGAGCAGTGAGTCAGACTCGAGACTGTCCGGCGTGTGCGTCACGCGTTATTACAGATTCTATAAGGAAGGCATCAAAGCACACCCAAATCTATTAGTCGCATAATATCTTCTATGACGCCTGGTTGATTTTTGAAGGCAGAGTAGAATATTCTAAAATGCTTATAATGTTTGGCAATTGGTTAAAGCTAATCCTTAACTTTTTTATGTTCAAACTGTACACAATTTATAGAATAATCTATTGAATCTATTTTCTAAACCATGTTTTGGCTAGTCCTAAATCACGAAGGTACAACTATTCTAACTGTTTATATGGACTATTTTAGACTGGTTCGGGTAGGTACCGCCACAGAGCAGCCCGTGATTCGCCATAGCCATGTTCTTTCACAAGACACACGTTGTTTATTAACCACTAGAGCACCAAGTTAAGGACTGCAGCTTTAAAAAAGAAAAATGCAGTGTGATGGAGGGTTTCATTCATAAATGTCCCAATTTCTACAGAGAACTAAGGTTTTTAGTAATCGTAGTTTTCACTCCACTACATTTCTACTAAGGTCCTCAAAGTAGAAAGTCCTTTCTATGTAGCAGCTTTAAAGACAGTGGCTGATTTTTTTTTTTTTCTTCTTTAAATGTGATTGGTGTTTTTACAGGTGACAGACAGCCAATCAGTGACAGTAAGAGACAGTATCATTGTTTTCAAAAGAAAATGTTTTGCTTACACATAAAGCAGTGTTGCTGTTGGCCAGTTATATAGCTATAGCTATTTTGTAGTTGAGTTAGCAGGTTGGATTATTTGTTTTGATGTTCTTCTGATTGAAGTAGTTTCACTGTACACTTGATTCAAAAATGGATGAATGAATACACTTTGATGTGTGAACACACTGCTACAGCTGTGTAAGACCACTACCATGCTGTTTTGTGATAGTGGGTAGGAGTGGTAAATAAAGAAAATGATTTTGACTGTCCCAAAGTGATATTTTTCCAAAAGATGTTCAGTTCTTTATTACACAGATATTACAAACTAGTCAGTGTATTCAGTAGGTTGCTTCAGAGGCATAAGGTATTGCAAGTATAACATACAACATTGCAACAATAATGAAACTGTGCACTAACCGGATATTTACTCATAATACTTAAGTACTTTTAAAAAAAAGTACTTCTATACTTTCACTTAGGTAAAAATTTGTGTTTAGAATTTTCACTTGTAATGGAGTAATATTTGACCAGTAGTATCTATACTTTCACTCAAGTAATGGATTTGTGTATTTTGTCTGCCTTTGTTTATTGCGTGATCTGTTCTTGATCTCACTTGTATGCTCTGGCTACCCTAGGATATTACATCCATCCATTGCATGATCTGCCTGACTGCAAAGGTCTGTAAAGCTGTAAAACTGAGGTCTTATCCAAATAGAGATAGGCCAAGTGGTGTAGGCCAATTATTGTGATGTTTTCATCAGCTGTTTGCACTCTCATTCTGATGGTACCCATTCACTAAAGAGGATCCATTTGTGAGAAAGTGATGTAATGCTATATTTCTCCAAATCTGATGAAAAAACTAATTTACATTTTGGCCTGAGCCAGAGAATTTTCAGCAAAAGGCTTTTTTTTTTTATTATTCCTTTAAACCTTTGGTATTAAGTCCGGGGTCTAATGTGCACCCAACCAAATATATTTTTCACACAACTATTTCAAGCAGTCTGAACTGCTGACACATAAAGGATGGATCTATTGATCTTGTTTACACACATTCTGACCCCTCCATCTGCATGTCACCTCAGAAAGATGCGTCAGACCAGGTGACGTATTTCCAATCTTGTGCTGTCCAGTTTTGGTGAGCCTGATGTGTCCAGGCGGCCCTCAGTTTGCAGCTGTAACCTGACAGGAGGAGAAGCCAGTGTGCTTTGACAAACATCACAATGAATGATTATTTTAGCTACTGTCTTCATCCTGTCAGATTCAACCATCCTGAACTCTCATTAAAAAAGTAATTTAGCCCACATAACTGTCATTCAACAGATGGTTGTTACAAGTTTTTCTCATGATAATAAGATGCTTACAGGATTTATAATATATCCCAGCAAGAACTGGCAAATCTGGTGCAGACCATGAGCAGCTGGAGGAAAGACAAAAAACTAAGACTTTTGATATTGACCCTTCTTTGTTCAGGGACTCCATTTCTTTATATGTTTATACAAATATTTACATTTTAGATTTATTTATTTCTGAGTTTATTTGTATTGTTGGTTTTTATATGCATGTGGATTTAATTTTGAATTTAAAAAGTGCAATATATTTTAACATTACTGAAAACTTTGTGTGATGTAATTTCTTGCAACAACTGTTAGTCTTTGAAATGTAAGACACTACAATTTTTTGCCAATGTACACCAAGTTAATTCATTAATAAACATTATTAAAAGATATTACTGGAATATCAGGCATAAACAAAGCATATAGATTGATACTACACCATTTTTTCTTTCTTTTAAAAAAAAATCTTGCTAAAGATTTCTCTTTCAACTAAATGTTGTTCTTTTGAACTTTCTATTTATCAAACAAGTGTCATGGTTTTAACAAAAATATGAAGCACCATCATTTTCAACAGAAATATTTCTTTAGCAGCTAATTGGAATGATTTCTAAAGCATCATGTGACACTGAAGTCTGAAGTAATGATGCTGAAATCACAGGAATAAACTACATTTTCCCATATGGCACTCATCAAATCAAAATAAGCTGTGGTTTATTAACAATATAGTTGGTTGTGCCGCATGTTTCAGGTTGAAGCAGACAGAGTTAAAATAGCAAACTTGAAAATGAAAAGGCAAGCATTAAACTGATACAGTACACTGGAGGTTTAATATTCCTAAAACAGGATTTAATTCCTGACAAACCGCAGGACCAGAAACACTGCTCTAGATACAGAAATCAGAAGTACAGACTGAAATACACATCCTTCCTGACGTTCAAAGATAATATTAGGAAAGAAAACACACTATAGCATCATTATAAGTACAAAAAAAAAAAAAAAAACTGAAGGGAGAACTTATCAACTTGAATGAAGTAAAGTTCTGCATCTCTTATTGTAGGAGAAACTTCAAAAAGCAGCCTGGTCACACACTGAACATGATACCAATCAACCCTTCCATCCAAGATTTCAGTCAAGCTTGAAGAGAAGGTTGGATTACAATCGAGGTCAAACCCAAAGGGAGCGTATGACTGTAAGCTCTAAAGGGTTATTAGTTTGCTTGACTTGAAGAGGGGCTAGTGGGTGAACCATGACAGATAAACAGAAATACAGTATCAGACAGAATACTGATCATGTGCACGGTGTACACCAAAATGCACACGCACACACTCGTGAAGGAAAAGCTCCAGTTGTATAAAAATATTTGACGGTTTGTGATATGGACATGCTCAGCAGGCTTCTGGAAACCAGATGAATGACAATGAGACTTCGTATCTTTGGCTCAGTCATCCGGATACAACAGCTCGATGGAGAATCCCTCAGACTCAAGACATTTTCTCAAACACATACACCAGGTATATGCCTACAAAGAGAGAGAGAAGGCAGAGTTGTTGGTCAAGGTCAAGGATGTGAGACATTATCTGCCACTGTATATAAAACACACATTAAAGACACTTTTAATACCCATATTTAATGTAGTTTCATTTCTCAAGGACAACATATTTTATTAAATAATAAAACTATAAAATAATTAAACTAAAATAATTAAAAATAAAATATTAAAATAGTTAAAATAAATTAAACACAAAACATGAAAATAGAAAACCAAAGCTAAAAATGGCAGCAATTAACTAAATATTTCACCGCAAACATCATTTGTATGAACCGTCCAAAGTATATCATAAAATAAAATAACCTTTTATATCGAGGTTTAATGAACATTTAAAAGATTTTTGAAACACATCTCTTATGCTCACTGAAGCCGCAATTATAAAACATATATATATTAAAATATATATAAAATATATATTACAACTCAAAATAAATATTTTCTATTTGAATATATGTTAAGATATCATTTATTTCTGTATTGCTAAGCTGAATTTTCAGTATTACAGTGTCACATGATTCTTCAGAAATCACTCTAATATGCTGATTTGTTGCTCAAGAAACATGTATCAGTGTTGAAACTATTTTGCTGCTTTGTACATTTGTGGAAATAAATGTTTTTTCAGGAATATTTGATGGATAGAAGTTTAATAAACAGCATTTATTTTAAATAGATTTTTTGCAACATCCTAAATGTCACTTTTAATTCCGTCCTTGTTGAACAAAATCATTCATTTCTTTCACTTCGGAAATGTAGTCTACATAGAAACAGAGATAGAGAGATATGACAGTTTAGGAGAGTGTGTGTAATAAAACAACCAAATTTTGAAATATACCATGGCACTGAATGCAATCCACATTCATATTAAAAGAATGCTATGACAGTACCATTGTAAAAAAAAAATAAATAAAAAAACATGTAACTACTTGAACTTTTCTGCTCATGGATTTGCAAGTTAAGTGCTTCTAATTCAACTTTTTTTTCCTCTGATGGCCAACCCACACGCTGTACTTCAGTACAAGAAAACATCTTATCTTAAGCAGAAAAGTGATTTCACAGCTGGGTCTTTAATTTCCTGGCTTGGGTGCAGGCAGTCTTTTTAATACAAATGAGTCCTTTTGAGAGTTACACTATGCATATTCATTATTATATTTTTGTTTTTATTTTATTATCTTGAGCTTTTTGTCATGTGAATTTATAAATCCCGTTTTTTTTTTTAAACAGAGGTTAAAACATCCTTTTATTTCAAAAGACGCCACCGAACACTGATTTCAACAGGAAGAACATCACCACGTACTTGTAGCCTCCCACTCAGACTTGCTCAAGGTTCCCTGTGGAGAAAGAGCAAACTATCAGAACACAGTTAATACAAAGAAAAAATGCTTTCTGCTGGAGAAAACGATATTAGGGCTCACCAGTGGACGCCTCACAGCAGGACTGGCAGCGATTCTCTTGGCGTGGTCGTACTCCCCTGGAGTGTCGGACGCCAGGCGGCCCCTCTCGTCCGGAGGGTATTGCTATGACAACAAGACGACATAAAACTGTTTGATTCTGGCAAAGCAAAGATAAGGCGGTATGGTTTAACAGATATCATTATCTACAGATAACAGAGATAAAACACACCACTAGGCAGCTGGGATTGCAAGAGAGTCCACTTTTAATAGTGTATGATGCTCTGAGGCTAAGACATTGCAATATGCGGTTGCTAGGGTGCTCCAAATAGTTGCTAGGGTGTCTGCACACAGTTACCGTAGAGGTACTTTTTTTAGACTAGTTGCCTGCTCGCATCAAAAGAGCCAACCAGCATGTCTCTATGATGTTGTGAAGCTCAGATTTGTCTTATTCACACTGTTGTACAGTTGCTAGGGTGCTCTAAATGGTTGCTAGGGTGGCTAGACAGTTTATAAAGTGATATGCAAAACCGGTTGCTTATTAAGTCAATAGAGTCCATCGTCATACCCCATACACTATTCTGGTGTTGAGATATGTCATGCTATTGTAGTGTATTGTTGCTAGGGTGTGGCTAGACAAATTAAAGAGTGATAAGTAAAACTGCTTGCCTTTCAAGAGAAAAGTGCCCACCATCATACCCCTACAATGTTCTGGTGCTGAGATATGCTAGGTTAGTGTAGTGTATTGTTGCTAGGGGGCTCTGAATGGTTGCTAGGGTGTGGTTAGACAGTTGCTAGGTCAGTACTTACAGGTCACATACACATTGTAACTAAATTTAGTTGCAATGACTTACCTGAATAAGAAGTTCCACTGGCATAATAAAAGCAAGGGCCCGTTTCATGACAATGCAAGATGTGTGTAATGAACATGCTCTGAAAATCTCTATTGCTCAGGATACACACACACACACTCACACGCAATTCATAATCAATTCATATTTAAGTGCTTTATCCTGCTCACCTCTGTCATTTACAGGAGTGACAACCGCATTCTGACTCAAAAAAAAAAATTCAAGTAGTGACAACCACATTGGTTCTGTACACACAGCAGTAATTTTCTCAAAGTCATTAACTAGTTGTTAATGACAGATTTAAGCACCTATTATAGTTTTGTCTTTGCTGCACGTGCAGTGGAAGAAATCACAGGGTCTGTTTGGACTTATTAGTGTTGACAGATCTTCCTACAAAAACAACAACAACAAATAAGAGCCCATAATAAACTCAAATCTAAATGCGTTATAAAGGCAGTGTTTCCCGTACATGCCCTCCACAAAATCAACACTGACCACCAAATATAGATTTTCCAAAAGGTTTTGACTTCCTTGAGTAAACATGAGCTCTGCACATTTCAAAGTAAAAATAAATAAATAAATAAAATTACTTGAGCAAATGTTTTCTGTGTCACTCAAATGAGCACGATCAACCATGGTGGAGATAACTACAATTGCTGTTTTGTACCTGTCGTGAAAGTCCCAAATGTGATAAAAAAAAGCCAAGTTGTGACGTGACTGGGTTCACAGCACGCGTGTTGCGTTGCACCTAACCCTACTGTATATACACGGATAATACTATTATCATTTATTATGGATAGCATCTCTGTAGCCGTGTTAATTAACCAGACGTGTCAATAAGCTCTTCACTGATTGGCTTGCACAAGAATGCGGCATGCAAATTTACAGCTGAAGTTAAATTTTTTTAACTCGCGCGGCAAATGTGTTGCACATTCCATGTCATTTACAAAGCCCGGTGCAAATTTCATCTTTTCATTGGCTTTGTATGTGCTCTTCTCACGTGAAAAATTACATTCACGTTTGAGAACATACCATAAATCTGTGGGAAACACAGATAAACATGATTCACTAAAATACAGGTAGTGACAACCTGAACTGAATAACTAGTTGATACTGACGTATTTAAACGTAGAAAAATAACTGTAGAAATATGCCTTCATCTTTATGTGAGATGCTAAAAAAACAACAGAGGAAAAAAAAAAAAGTCTTTACTTTGCATATTTTTACACTGGGCTAACTGTGTTTACATGGCCCTGCAGTAAAGTGTCAATGTTGCCAGATCTTCATACAAAAAAACAAAAACAAAACAAAAAGTTAATAAATTTAATTAAAAAAAAACAAGGACAAGCACAAAAAAAAAAAAAAAAAAAAAAAAAAAAAAACACTTTGTATAGCGGTTAAGTACACACACTCATATATGCCAAAATGCTGGTATTTGCGAGTATCCTCATAAATACAGTAATTTAGTAATTTAAATACAGTAACTTTATTACCTTGTAAACTAAAGCAATTTATAAGCCAAGCTCAAAAACACATTTTATTTTACTATATACTGACTATCAGAAACTTTTCAAGTACATGTCAAATTATTCTACTAATCCTAAACCTACCCTAACAGTCTACTCTGAGAGTTAGTAGGCATGTAGCTGTTAATTAATGAGAATTAGTTGACATGTATTTACAAAGACACTTATAGTTAGAAGAATGTCTAAATGGACTATCGAAATAAAGTGTAACCCTTCATTCACGTAATAAGCGTTGCTCATGATAAGTGCCCTTCAACAGCATGCTCTGTAAAGCAGCTTCCCAAACATGACCAAAAAACAAAACAACCAACTGCTCTGTTGACAGGAGTTTAGCTAAAATCAAATATAACGAGTCTTTGGTCACGGTAACAATACTTTGGTTAAAAATAGCAGATACAAAATGGGTGAGATGCCATAATGTTGCTATGGTTATTATAGTGTCAATCATCACAGTCTCTGAGTGAGTTCTGTTCTCTACACATGAAACAGTAATTTAAGGAGTTCAATCCCTGACAATTCAGAGTGTGTGCGTGGCCAATGGCTGGCTGCTAGTCGAGTCAAATTAGCCCATTCAAGTCTCCATGAGATTCTGAATCAAGTCCACAGGCTTTTTTAGTCCAATTTATCGACCTAGCTGGTGATATTTTTACAGAAGCAGAACAAAGGAATAAAGATTAAAAAAAAAGAGGAGAAGATCTGGCTCACAGGATGAAATCAGACCAGTTTTATCCAGTCTGCTCAAAAATCAGGGTCTTTTTCTCCGCTGTTCCGGAGCAGTCATGTTCACGTTAGCAATGGGAGGCTAATGGGATTACAGCTGATTCTGAGAGGGATTTCTCAGAGGGAAAAGAGGCTCGAGGAGTGTTAAATATGCTCAATTTGTGCTAATACGCAGTTATGACAGCTGTGTTTGATTGAGGATCTGTGCACGTGTGGATACAGTCAATGTGACAGAAAATGTCATTCACAATGCAGCAAAGACACATACCGGACTACTCGAAAGTATCTGGATATATATATATACTAGAATAAAAGATTCAGTGTGCAGCGTAGAGAGCTTCATTCATTAAAATGGAAGATGAGTGACAGCTTTTTATTGATTATAAAGAGTTTGCAAATGTGAAATGTAATATTTTTGATATCAACAAAAGTTACAACGACAAAAGTGACTTACTTTTTATCAACATGCAATTGTCTATCAAGTCATATATAATCTGACACAGTACTGTTTCGTTAATGAACAAATCACTGCTTTTGAACAAAACTAGTGAGTCAATGATTCAATGACCAATTCATAAAGGAAGTCACTTGCTTTGCTCCTAAATGAATCAGCTGTTTGAATCGAATGAAAGATTCAGTCACAAAGACAGTGACTTGCTCAGTTTCAATTCTAAAGTATATATTGAGTCATTTAAATTATTTAAATTTCTACATTTATAGTCTCTATATAGATTCATAACATCGTTATTATGAGATGCATTAATACCACCTTGGCGAAAAAACTAAGCATTCTTTAATGCCACATTTGTCCTCTCTGTGCTGTGTAGGGTTGCAAAATTGCAGGAATTTTTAAGACTGGAAACTTTCCATGGGAATTAACGGGAATTAATGGGAATAAACCGGAAATGATCAAAATTGCAGGAACTAGGAGTTTAAATGTAGCTGAGAAAAAACTCTTTCAGCATAATCTTGGTTAAAACAACTAGATTTAACGCAATTTTAGTTTAATTTCTAGACTAAAAATTGCTCAATCATATGCACACAGCAGGGTTATTAAAGCCACGCCCCCTACATGCACTCCATTTCAAGCACAGACCATTTTTTAAATCATGCACACAAAATATCAAAATGTCCATCTTGGTAAATATTTATGTAAATGACAAAAACATTTAAAGAATGTAACATTATTGTGCTGTGTGTAATATGCTGGTCAACTAAATTAGGCTAAACCATTGTAAAATTGTACAAAATACACTGACTGAACATTTAAGTGAGCTAATAATAAAATAAGTCTAAAAAAGACCCTCCCCCACACACAATCCCCTCTGATCACCTAAAAGAGGGATTCCCCTCCATTTTCTCAGAGCCACACTTGCTGCATTTGAGCCCAAAGGCTACATCTAAGTTTTGATATTCTAAATATATTTGATCAATGGGATTCAAGTAAATACCAAGGTGCTATAGCTAGTTCTGCTAGCCACTGTACTGGTCAAAAGTTTGCTAAATTTAATGTTTTAAAATTTGCAAATCTTTTGCTCATCAAGCCTTCATTTATTTGATCAAAAATACAGAACAAAACAATTACACTGCGCTGCATTACAACCTATAGCGTATAATGAAACAGAAGCCTCACCCATAGACTTACTTACACATTGAGCAAATACGTGCATACTTTAAAATATGTATTTCTGCTGAATTTTGAACATCATTACTCCAATCTTCAGCGTCACATGATTCTTCAGAAATCATTCTAATATGCCCATTTATTAACAATGATGTTTATTTCTATGTTTGTGTATCATACACTTTTATAAATTTCCCAAAATTTCAAATTAATTCCCAAACATTCCCGTAAATTCCCATAAATTCCTGGTAAGTTTCAAATTTTGACTACTCCAAAATTTCCCAGACTAAGTTTCCATGGAATGTTTCCGGAAATTTACTGGAAATTTTCCACCCCTTTGCAACCCTAGTGCTATGAGAAGATAAATTGTTAGTACTGATTTCATTTGACTGGTAACTTATTCTTCCTGATATCCTCTCTGTATCTTATTATTTAATTCATATAACTGAATTCATTGTTTAATTAAAATTTTATAAATCTGACATTTAATAAAGTTAGAAAAGGTTTTGTTGAGTGTACACTATTAAATATAATTATCAATAATGTGCCAGTAAACAATACGTGTTTTGAGGGCTTAGCTAAACAAGCCAATTAAAAACAGTAACTATTCTCACTTTTTATTAAATCACTCTTTTTATTGCATTAAGTAAGCAATTTTACCTTACATTATATTATTATTATATTATCTGTATATAAATATATAAAGCATTTAAAAATGTAAATGCAGAAAGGGAAAGGGTGAAATTAGCAAGTGATAGATAGAAGACAAACACTACTGTAGCACATGAGCTCGTATATATTGTGTACAGCGACAGGAAACAACAGATCACAGTCTGAGAGGCTCTATTTCTTACTGACAGTGACAAAATATGTTAATGCGTTTGCATTTGCAGAGCAGAATAATCAATAAAAAATGTACAGTAAAATTATGGATAGGAATTGTAGCTCCCATAATTAAAATGTGAAGCACAAAGAATTAACAGAGAAAATAACCAGCACGGATTCATTAATTATCAAATGAATGGTTTTCAGTCCTACCCACAATAATAACAGAGCCACAAACCTCCAGCGCCTGCATCCACTGCATCAGGACCTTATTCTTTTCATCCTTCACTTTCTCCTCAAAGAATTCTTTGAAGGTTTTCTTGTAAACCAGACGCATGTTGTACTTTTTCGCCATTCTGGACAAAAAAAAAAAATAAAAATAATGGTTACACTTTCAAAAAAAAAAAGGGTTAACTTGTTAACATTGTTAACATGAACTAAGAATGAACAATATTTCTACAGCATTTAGAAATCTTATTTCATGTTAATTTTAGCATTTATTAATGCATTATTAAAATCACAAGTTGTGTTTGTTAACATTAGCTAATGCACTGTGAACTTACATGAACAAACTATGAACAACTGTATTTTTATTAACTTATATTAACAAAGATTAATAAAAAGTGTTATTACATGTGTTAAGGATTTCGTAAAAGCAGAAATGAACACTGAGAAATCAAGAATATGTCCGACACTACCACACACATTTATGGAGCTGTTGCACCCTCTGCTGGCACACCAGAAAAACAACAATCATGATGACACCATGAGACACTTACTCCTCAAACAGGGGAAAATACACCAGAAACTCTGGGACGTTGACAACACCCTCCAGACTGAAGTCATACTGACAGCCGAACAGAGGGTATTCTCCCTTCTTCTGGAAGGTCACCCTGAACACTTCATTTCCAAAGCTGTTGGAGTCCGAGGCCTCCAAACGCTTCCTGTGGATCAGGAGATCATAATATTAAAACACATTGCGGAAACAACCATTTATCATCTTTTTTTAACCTATATGAATGACATTTTCAAGGTTTTCCGCTTTAGAAAGAGAGGGGGGAAAAAAATTAAATATATTTTGGCCTTTTCTAAACAGAAATAAATGTGACCCTGGACAACAAAACCAGGGTTCATTTTTGGAAATTGATATTTACATCATCTGAAAGCTGATAAATAAGTTTCCAGTGATGTATGGTTTGTTAGGATAGGTCAATATTTTGATGAGATTAATTGTTCTAAAATCTGGAACATGAGGGTGCACAAAAATCTAATTAAGAAAATAGCAATGTTTACTAATCGAAAATTAAGTCTTGATACCTTACAGTAGGAAATTTACAAAATATCTTGATGGAACATGACCTTTACTTAATATCCTGGTGATTTGTGGCATTAAAAAAAAATTATCGTTTTGACCCAAACAATGTATTTTTGGTTACTGCTACAAATATACTTGTGTTACTTAAACTGGTTTTGTGCTTCAGGGTCACAGATATCAATATCACAGTAAGAGAGTGTGTGTGTGTGTATGATATCTTACACCATCTCATATGCATCTGGAGTGGTTCCGATGAAGAATCCTCCCGGCCGGAGTCTCTCACAGGCATTTCTCAGCATGGTGTCAGCCTGCAGCTCGCTCTCAAAGGAATAATGATACACAAACTGACAGCTGCACACGTCAAACCGCTGCTCAGGGTCTCTCAGCTTCTCAGACAGCAGCTCCTGAGACAGACGGACAGAGAGAATACGACCCTGTACTGTCACATGCTCAATGATGCACACTGACTCATATTCCTTCCTTCTGACAAAGAGCCAAGTGAGTCTTACAAATGAAAGACAGGTGAAGTGTGTAATTTGTGCAGTGCTCGTACCCTGCTGCAGTCTGAGGTGATGAACTCGGCTGAGAAGGTGCGATCGTTTGGATGACCCCTCCGTCTCATGTCATTATAGCGCTGCTGACACTGCTCGATGGACACAGCAGCGATATCTGTGATGGACAACACACAAATGGTTTACTATATGAAGTAGTACAGAAATACAATATACATAGGCCCTCTTTACACCTGATAATGACATTAGTGTTTGGTAGCGATGAATAATTGTCAATGCTCATTTGTCTTGAGTAGTGGTCAGCCAATATATAATTTTTTTGTTACTTGAATTTTAACAGTATACCAGTTCCTTAAGGTCCTGTAAAACAAGAATGTTTTTATAAGTATTACAGATTTTTCCTAAACAAAAAATAACACAAAGTTCAAAGAAAACGTAAGTTATAATATTTTGTCAAGTATATTCTGCTGTAGTTATGACACAGATACTTGTTTTTAAACTTTTGTTATTAACAGAAAATGGGACGGCTGATATGTTAAATTCCTTACCACAATTATTAGGTCACTTCAGGAATATTTTTTAAGGGGTCATACAATGGTTCTAAAAAGCACATTATTTTGTGTATTTGATGTAACGCAGTGCGGTGCAAAAATGCATTATTATCCACATACTGTATATTTTTGTTTTTCTTCTAAGCCCCACCTCCTGAAACAGGTCGATTTGTACAAAGCTCATCATTCTAAAAAAAGTGAGGTGTGCTCTAATTGGCCAGCTATCAACTGTACTGTGATTGACCGAATACCGCAAGCATGTGGCGGAACAGTTACGCATCTTATCAAAACGTGAGGCCTTGTTTGGTGCTTTGACACCAAAACAACAGAACACATTACAAACGCGGCCTTTGTAGCAACCAGTGGGGATATAATTACTGATTATCATTAGTACTGCCTTTTTATGTGTCGCGTTGCATCGCGCCTCGTAAATATAACACCATGTCTGCATTTGTGATCAGAGTAACAACAAACAACAAGCACTGCTCAAAACTGACGTTTGAATAGTAAGTAGCAGGTTCTTTTAATAAGAAAAGCTTGTGAGTCAGAAGCACCAGATTGTCCTTGCAGAGGTAGAATTACTTCCCTTTGTAGTATGTGCATAGCCAGCATAGGCTACTCTACAGGTTTTAGGGGTCCGTCCTCAGCAAATTTGCTGAACACACTCTAATATTTGTGTTGAACTGTTCTGGAACAGTGTTGTAAATACAATTTAACCACTGATTTCTAGTTATGTCCTCTTTTGGAATCACTAAGAAAGTAGTTTCACTTTCACGATGACACACAGCACTACCAGCAACCGGCAGAAACTACAGCTAGAATAGTATCTCCACCGGTGTTTGAAAACGTTTTTTTAGAAAATATTTTATAGTTTTTTTTATTGAAGTTATTCTAGTCCAAAACCTCGACCATAACATTATAACCTTCTCAGAGAATGCTTGATGGGTCAGTGCGTAGAGGGGTGAGTGTGTGTGTGTGGGACGTGGGAGAATAAGGGTGTATTCACACTAGGCAATCTTGACCGTGAGCAACAAACTTTCAAAATGATAAATAACTGCATTAATGTGAGATAAAGTAATTTTCGGCATTAAACAATTAATGCATTAACGCAATAAAATGCATACTAATAGGTGCCCAGCCCTATTTATTTTACATTTTGATTTTAAAAAATTGTAAATATTTGTTTTGGAAAACAAAAGTACTGAGGAAAGTATATAGTTTTTGCAATGCATGCAACATTTAATGGTATTACTTTACAAATTTGTGTCCAAAGCCTAGGCAGCTGACTTGCTGCCTTATGAGGCAATGACTTTAAAGGCTGCGTTTTTGCTGGAAGGCACCTTATGAAACAGACAGACTTTTGAGGCAGAGTAACAGTTTAATGATCTAAAACAAAATAGAACAAGTTTTGGTGATAACTAAGCGAATATTTAATTACTATAATACTGACTTAAAAAGAAATAACACAAAAAGTCAGAAATGACACCTAAACTGGCCAAAAAAAGCAACTTTCAGGCGCTTTCTTTATGTTTTAAAAATTATTAATTTTTAAGTAAGTACTTCGCAAAATAATTACTGTTCACATTTCTATATTATTTACCTGCCCTCAAAAAATGTATACTGGTTACAGACTAGTCATTAAACAGACTAGACTGCCTAAACATCGGACATGCAATCAGTGCACTAATACAAGGGCTTTAAACTATGTTAACTAGGTAACAAACTAGCGAAGAAAAAAAATAAAGACCTAAGGTTTATTTCTCACTGAGAGATCTTAATACTGGTGTAAAGAGGACCTTAAAATTTACAGATGAAGACAATTAAGTATGAAGAGGTTTGCGTTAGTTACCTGCACACACCAGTTTATCAATACGTCCTTTCTTCCACTTGAGAAGGTCTCCTCCTTTTCCACAGCCCAGGTCCAGCACAGACACCTCTCTCCGTCTTTCCCTCACCTTGTCCAAGATCTCCGCTGAGAAATAACACACAGGATCTCAGAACAACAACTTTCAGACCCTGCTTGCCTTTCCACTCAACTGAGATCATCTAACCAAACCACAAACAAGCAAGGGCCCACACTGCCTCCTGAAACATGACGAGAGGCTTCTCACCTATGAGGACACTCTTCAACCAGTTGTTGAAGTTGCGCATGTGGACTATCCTGCTTCTATTGCGCTCTGCCAGGCCACACTCCTGGAGTTTGTTGTAATGCGTGGCCACTTTCTGACTGTGAAGTGAATCCTCCGTGACCTGTGAAACAAAAAACGTTTTTTTTTTTTTTAAACTCAAACCGAGCAGAGGAGGTCAGGGCTAGGCGACACACTGGAACAATAAGAATGGCTTGTTTTCTTTTCAATATACACTTCCCTTCAGAAGTATTGGAACAGTGAGGCCAGTTCCTTTATTTTTGCTGTAGACTGAAAACATTTTACTGTTTTTTTGACACTGTGTTTTGGGTCATTATCTTGCTGCATGACGAAGGTTCTCCCAATAAGTTTGGTTACATCTTTCTTTAAATTGGCAGAATTCTGTAGACTTCTGAGTTCATTTTGGTTCTGCCACTATGTGTTACACCAATAAAGATTAATGAGCCATCCCAGAAGAAGTCATGCAAGCCCAAGCCATGACATTACTGTACCTCCACTGTGTTTCACAGAAGAGCTTGATGTTTGGGATCATGGGCAGATCATTTGTTTCTCCAAACATTAGCCTTTCTGTCACTAAGGTTTTTGTCATCAACTGCAGTTGTTTACCTTGGTCTACCTGTTCAATGTCTGTTACTTAGTACACCAGTGGCTTCTTTCTTCTTCAGGACATTCCAGCTGGTTGGAATGGCTATGGCCAATGTGTGTGCAATGGCTCTGATTGATTTTCCTTCTCTCAGCTTCACAATTGCTTGTTTTTCACCCATAGACACCTCTTAACTAATGCAGTTTTAACATGCAAAACCCAAATCTGAAACTGAGCACAGACATTCAGTGGTAATTATTGTTTGAATAACACGATTCATGATTTTATGATGATTTTTTGTCATTGATTTTACTATTTTGCAAGTTGTCTGAGCAGTACAGACAAACTAATCTGTCTTTTTATAAAAACAAAGCCTTTCAAGGTAACAACGTATAAAATAATAAAGAAGGGCAGATATTTAGGCCAAAATGAGCAAAGATAAAAATCATTGTCATTATTTTATCTTTGTTATTCGAATA
>JAUMHE010000072.1:2910910-2926399 GCA_032359235.1 Enteromius mattozi
TTAATTTATAGTCAAGAAATTGTTAATTCCTGTATTAGTACATGATAATTCATGTACTGTTATTGTAAAGTGTTACCGTGAAATCACAAGCTTCAAGTAAAATCAGACGTAAACACGTTGTAATGTAACTTTACGTTAGGAAATATGGACAAATTTTGAACTTTTAAGTACTCTTGAAAACTGGTAAGTAAATGCTAATATGCTTTATGAATAGAAATAGATGTGCTTCAAATATCAGTGTAATACCAAAAGTAAATTATGGCACATACTGATGCATTTACCATTATTTTGGTTATTATTATTATCGTTATTTAAAATAAATGTAAAATTCACTCAGATATCATTCTGAGCGAAAGTTGAATCTGAGTGAATGATTACTTGCGAGAAAAAAACTATATATAAATATATATATATATATATATATATATATATATGCATGTGTTCTGTAAATATATTTATTAATTATATATAAATACACACAAATATTTACATGTCTAATAACATGCATATTCTGACTTGTACATATTTTTTATATGCTCCCTTATATATTTTAATGTTTTAAATGGGCAGAACCTAGGATAGTGGCAAATTAAAAACAAAAAAATTTAGATTACAACTAATTAGTATTTGGGGTTAAAGTAAATTGATATTTTAATGTGTCCAAATAGTGTTTTTGTTGTAAAAATGCCTGGTCAAGATAGTTACACTGAATGCCATTTTAGTGGGTATTTTCCAAATCGAGAAAAAAATTACGATATTTACTTTCTGCTCAGGAAAACAAAAACTAAATTGCAATTTAATTAAACAGAAAAGTTTAAAAACTGCTTTAAATAACAATTTAAAGCAGTATCACACTTACTGTTTTTATGCTTAAACCCTTTTTCATTGTTGACCCACATCTGTGTGTGTGTTTATATATACAAAATAAATAAACACAGTGCACATACTTATCTTATGTAAACAAAACATTTATATTGGGTGTGATTAATTGCCATTAATCATTTGACAGCACTAAAGTAGTCTCAAAGTTGTGTTTGCACCCCACTCTATTGCGCATCCCATTCTACTGACCATCTGTTTATATCTTTAGTTTTGTGAATTTGTCTTGTTTGTTTGGTGTTTTTGTGAGCTGTATTTGGCCGCTGTCTTGCACTCAGAGTCAGACTGTGGTCTTGTTTGTCTGTTGGCAGACGGAATGCAGCGGTTAGTGTGTGCTCGAGTCCTGCTGCAGGCCAGAGGTGCGTCCTGCAACTGTCCCGCACAGATGCTGGCTCCCGCGGCCCACGGCTGCTGGACACACCTGCACACCTCTCAGAGGAACAGCAGCAGAGATCCTCCAGGGCAGGAGGATCCGGACCCTCTGCAGGACAGCTCCATCGGCCTCATTCAGAGATTCAAGAAAACCTTTAAACAGTATGGCAAAGTCATGATCCCTGTGCACCTGGTGACCTCTACAGTGTGGTTTGGCACCTTTTACTACGCTGCGATGAAGTGAGTAGATGACGGTTCACAGTTACAACAGTTTAGCTCCGAGGCTAAGATGGATGGCCAGATACTCAATAACTTAATTAAAGATGACTGAAGAAATCACAAAAGAAAAAAAATCTTGCTGATAATTAGCCAGTGGTTATTTAATAACTGATGACGTCTAACAGGGTTGCACAGGGGTCAAATCTTATTTACTATTTGTCTGATAGAAATTATTGCAGTTTAAAATATTTAATGTGATTAATCGTACCAAATAAAAGTTTTTGTTTACATAATAGTCTACATTCTGTATATATAAATACAAACACGTGCATGTATATATTTAAGAAAATGTTATGTTTGTTTATATGTTATATAGGGCTGGTAATTTAACTCGTTAATGTACGTTACATTTATTAGCGCATTTAACGCACTTGCCCCGCCCCAGATCTACAGTATGTGGGTCATCTGACATTTCATATAGGTTATTGATGGCAAATATGATGCAGGGCAACAGCTCACTGTGTGATAAAACGTAGTTAAAATGTCCCTAAAATTCTAAATATTGGGCAAAAAGGCCCCTGTTTGAGTTTTGTCTCATGTTTATCATGCATATAGTTAAGCAATATCACACCAGCAATAGGCTGAGTGCAAATGTGAAACTGATCTTATACAGTTCAGCAAGTAAGAAGTTAATAATATTGTATTATTTTGTTTTTTGACCTTTTGAACTTATCATCTACGACACACAGCGGCATTTCATGTTTTGAATGAATTGAGTGAATCATTAAGCGTTGTACCATTGTCATAGGCGCATTGGTTTTGAAGTGTATGATATCAAAGTGCAGCAAAAGTGATTTAAAAGCATGCAGAGTCATCTGCTCTTGCTGTACTTTGTCACACACCGATCGGTCTGATGATGGTGATGATCCGCGCAAGTCGAACAAGCCTAATGATTCAATGGACCATTCATAAAGAACCATTTACTTCACTCCTGAATGAATCAGTCATTAGAACGATTCAAATGAATGAATAAATGAGTTAATCATTATGACATTTACCACCACCTGTTGGCAGTTTTACTTTAATATTTAGAGTGTTATTTAGGAGAAATAATTTCATATTTCCATAGTAATAATAATAATAATAAAATTTATAAAATAAATGATTAAATTCATAGTTCACCCACCCACAAATGAAAATTTTGTCATCATACTCACCCTCTTGGTCCAAAAGAGTATATGTAATAAGTTTTTTCAATCAAAATATTTCTTGCTGAAGCTACGTTTTGTAATTTCCATTTGATGCTTTATGCAACAGTGACTTTTAAATGATCTTTTGGGAGTAATTTCTCAGCCAAATTTAATTAGATTAATTAATCGCCACACCATGTAATTAATTAGATTAAAGATTTTAATCGCACGATGTGCATGAGCAGATGTTGCTGTTTTAATGTCATAAATGTCTTTTTATTGTTCATAACTTTTGCAAATAAAATGTTTTTTTTTTTTTATTAAATGTAATATAATTTATTTTTATTTTATTATTGCTAAATAAAAATTTACAAATTACAAAAATATAAACAACATATATATATATATATATATATATATATATTTTGCTGTTAAAAAAAAAATAAGTAAAATGATATAATAATATTATTATATAAAAATTCTGAATAATCATTTAGAATGAATAGTGTCTGATGGCCATTATAGTTAAAGACATTTTTATAAAGTATATATTTTGGCTTTTTTATTGTTAAAAATAAAAGGTGTAATAAAAATGATGTGATAAGACACTTATTATGCACAGCTTATTAATATCAGCCTAACCAATTCATCAGACTGTTTTAATAACTGTTTTTTGGTGTTTTTCAAGTCAAAGAAAAATAGACCTAGAAAAAAAATTTCCAATGTCTTATAAGAAGCACAACATAAAGTTCTGACAAAACAAACCAAAGAATAAGGAGTATGTGTGAGATTTTTGTAGGAGAGGCGGTGTTGATCTGTTAAACAGGTGTGTGTCTATGGGGTGAAGGAGGTAGGTAATTTTCTTTCTGCCCAGTCATTGTATGTGTATGGCGCGTGCTGGATTGAGGTAAATGGCACACTGGAATGTTTACTCTGCATTACATCTGGCTGAATGTGGGTCACCACTGTCTAGACGTTTGAGAAATGTGGGAGGTGGTAATGGATGCTTGAGAACGGGCTGTTTCATTCAGCATGACCTCACTGTGCAGAGAAGACCAGGGCCATCAGTTTGCCTTCATCACTAGTTTCCACAGCCTTTATCTCGAATTAAAGATGTCATTTTGGTCTAAATGAAACATTTAATTCTTATGTTAAGTAATATATTTTCAAAAGATATTTCAATGTATTTTCTTTTTTAAATAAAAAACTTAAAAAATGCTTTAAATGCTTGACCCTGTTAAAACCTCAGTATCAGAGTTATTATCATTAACCAAAACTATTAAAACATTTTTTAATTAAAATTATATATCGATATTAAATGAAAAATGTATTTCAGTTTCAGGCACTAAAATCAATCATCTACAATAAAACTTAAACTGAAATACAAATAAATTAAACCTAAATAGTCATTTAAAAATGAAAAATGCACTTAAAAAATAAAATAAAACGAAAATGGAATATAAAAATAAAAGCTATTTTTAAAAAACATTAAGAATTGGAAAAACTGTAATTACAGTAATGATAAAAAAAACACTGCCCAGTATAACAAATATTAATTAAAGACTAAATAAAATTCAGGATTTTATAACGATCATCCCTGTTCAGAAACTTCCACTCATTGCATTGATGTGCAATTTAATATTAATTTAATATTTTCTTAAGAATCTTTTATATAATTCTCTCTCTCTCTCTCTCTCTCTCTCTCTATATATATATATATATATGTGTGTGTGTGTGTTTATTTTTTTTACAATAGAATACAATAGAATGTTTGGTTACCAGCATTTGTTTCTCTGTGAAACACAAAAGAAGACATTGTGTAGAAAGTCATTTAGGTTTGGATTGACATGAGGTGGAAAAAATAATGATTGAATGTTCATATTTGAAGAACTATCTCTTAAGAAAATTAAGGCTTTTATGTGAAATGTATTTTCATGCTCCCTCTCTTGTTCTGGTTTGTAGAGGAGTCAATTTGGTGCCATTTCTTGAGTATGTTGGGTTTCCTGACAAGGTGGTGAAACTCCTGGAGAATTCTCAGAGCGGCTACGCACTGACTGCTTACGCCATGTACAAGGTAGGCTGACCGTCTTTTTTTAGTGAGCTAATTGTTTCAAATAATTTATTAATGAAAAAATAATACAATTTGAGCTTCATTAGAGCGTCAAGGCTGATTAATATCATGAAAGTCAAAGCAACATCACGGCAATTTACTGTAGTTTCAGTTTACATATAGAGTTTGTAAAACTGAATAGAGACCTTTAAAAAAATAATAATAACAAGGATTTTAGGGCATAGTATCCTTTCTTATACACTGCAGCTCATTTGAAATAATTTTATTAGAATGACACTGACCTCAAACTTACCAGTTACTATATGAACAAACACTAAAAGTTCACTCTTAAAAAATAAGCTTCCAAAAGTGAGTTTTTACAGTGAAGCCACAGAAGAACCAGTTTTGGTTCATTCATTCATTCATTCATTCATTCAACTTTATTTATAAAGCACTTTACAACCACCCAGCAGCAGAACAAAGTGCCAAACAGTAAAATAAAAATAAAAAAACCACACATAGCTCATAATACACATTTAAAACAATAATAAGGTTCCTCTAAGAACTTTTCAGTAAGTAGTTCACTCACAAATGAAACTCATGTAGTTCCAAACCCATAAGACCCTTGTTCGTCTTCAGAACACAAATTACAATATAAAAAAAAAACCAGGAGCTCTCTGACACTCATAGACAGCAAAGATCCTTACATGATCAAGGCTCAGAAACGTAGCAAGGAGGTCGTTAAAATAGTCCATGTGACATCAGGGGTTCAACCGCAATTTTACGAAGCTACGAGAATACATTTTGTGTGCAAAGAAAACAAAATTAACAGCTTTATTTAACAGTTTGTCTTCTGCGCGTCACTCTATAGAGCCATTGTGGACAGTATCACTTACTTAAACAACACATGCAACATGTATACGAATATGTAGTTTACGTTGTGTGTGGAGGATCAGAGAGCTCTCCGAATGCATCGAAAATATCTTAATTTGTGCTTCGTAGATGAGCGAAGATCTTACGGGTTTGGAACGACTTGAGTGATTAATGACAGAATCTATCCCTTTAAAATAACCTTTTTTTTCCCACTATTGAGAACATTGTGTTAAAAAAGAAGGTTCTATTTAAAAAGCTCATCACGGAACCATAGATTCCAAGAACTCTTGAGTGTTCTACAAGTTGATGTAAGGCTGGTTTGATGTTCTCCGCTCTCCTGAAGATCGCCACACCTGCCCGATACACCGTGACTCTCGGAGGAACGTCTCTGTCCGTGAAGTACCTGAGGAAGCATGGGTACATGTCCACCCCTCCACCTGTGAAGGAATACCTGCAGGAGAAGATGGAGGAGACCAAAGAGAGGATCTCCGGGAAAATGGAGGAAACCAAGGATCGTATATCTGAGAGGATGGAGGAAACGAAAGACAAGTTCACAGAAAAACTTCAAGAAACCAAAGACAAAGTGTCTTTCCGAAAAAAGAAGGAATAGGTATATAGACTTACAAAAGGTTACAAAGTGACAATATAATACACTTAAGGAAAGCAATGTGTCTTAAGCATACACAGTATAATGTAGTATGTAGCTGTAAGCTCTACACTTACTGTTCACATAATAGGCTAAATTCTAAGATTATGACCATAGTTTTGGATATAAATTTTGGACTCTACTTGAAGTGTTTTTAACGGATGAGAGTGAGGGTATGTTTTCTAAAGAGAACAGCAGGTGAAGGGTGTCCAACATCACATACATTAGGGAATACTTTCTTCATATAACAACATAGCACTGCCTCTTTCAATTCTTGCATTTGTGAAATGTTATTTAAATTAAGGAGTCATCTAAATTGTCACATACATCACTGAAAATGAAATATGTTGTAAAATCTTGAATTGTTTGGAACTTGGTATTATGCAAAATGGTGTTGGTCAGAAGCTGTAAGTGTACGTTAAGATGTAATACAGCTTGTTTAATTGTTTAAAATACGGTAAAAAAAGAAAGAAAGATTGACCAATAGTGCTGACATTCATTCTGCAAATCATCGTCTTTCCTATTCAGTACAATCCTGCCATATTCATGCATTTCATTTATATGAGCTCATTTTCAGTTGTCCATGTCTATGGATTGTCACATGTTTCACATTATTAACTAATGAAGGTTAATAATTGAACTGATTATTCAACAGTTAATGTGTCTGCTGGTAAAGCACTTAGGTCTGATGGGATTGTGAGGCCTTTTTTTGCTGTTGTCGAAGGATCTTCCACTTGGCTGTCAACAATAAAAAGATAAACATAATCTCACCTTTGGCAAGTTTTTATTTTAAAAAGCAGCTTAAAATGTAAAAAAATATATATATATATTAAATATGACTTTTGTTGAATATACTCGTCTAAAATGTAACTCTACTGAAGTGTCACAAAAAGCATTATATATTTAAGATACACTTTTAAGATATTCTTTCAATCAAACATATTGGATAATGGAAACATTATACTGATCAGTTTCAAGAACTAGTTACTAGATAGAACTAGTTAAGAACTTATTGTCTCTTGTACTCAGTATTGTCAAGTGTAAAAACCTGAGTACATCAGTATAAATGCAATGTTAATCACAAATTTTCATAAACTGAAAACTGCTATTTAAGGATCCATAGCTTTCCATGTTGGACTTCAAACTGAAGACATGACTGAACTATTACACTCCGATTGCAAACATGGATACACCTGTCATTCACATCAGCTGAGGAGTTACCAAAAGTAAAACTAGCTCAGCTGCTTTCAAAATAACGTTTCCATTAAGAATCATCTTTTTATTAATTTTTTTTTTTAAACAAAACGATGCATTAATTTGTTCACCAGAGATACAACCAATATTTATGATAATAATCGAGAGCTTTACATTCAAGTGAATCTCATGCTCTGTTATACATGACTCTGACTGGTTCATTCAGAATGAAGCAGCCGTAAAAACAGCACTTTCTGAGGGGAGCCTCTCTTGAATATTCTTTTCCAGCCCTGCTTTAGGGGCTTTTCATTATGAATGCTTCATCCTAAAGTTGTTTTTTTTTATATATATATAAAGGTAAGTTCACTTCACCTTGAGGAGCACAACATAATAACAAACACAAAGCACAAAAGAGACTCGTTCTCTGGTTCTTTTCCTCAACTTTAATTGCTCTCTCTAGCCATTTTTTGACAGCGAAAGACCAAGCGTGGAATCGTTTCATGAGGGACTACAACAGTATCTTTGAGCAATAGTTTTATTGGGGTTTTTTCTTGTATTTATTTTTTATGATTTTTTTCAGTGGGTTTTTAGTCACCTTTTTCCTGTAAAAGTATTGCAATTAACAGACCTCAAACTGAAAACCGCTGACATCACAATTAAATAGAACAATAAAAATAAAAAAGGCGTAAGGACAGCAGCGTTCCTCGCTCACTGAACCGTTTCTTCTTGTAAAAAACAAAACAAAATAAGTTTGTAGTCCACAATATAGGTCGTACAGTCCGCTCAAGGCCGATGAAGAACGTTGCTGTGGATTGGCGGGAAATTCCAGATCCACGGACCGAGATGCTGAACTCACCCACACAAGTCTTCAGTCAGTCATTCATTCAAGCGCGTGTTTCTGGAGAGGAGCCTGTCGGCGCGGAACCAGACTGCTATGCCGAGGAAATAATGACAACATGAACATGCAGTAACGATCAGCTATGGGCTGGATTTTTCCTCATTTGATGCTCTTTTGTATACCACACAACTCGATTATGTGCATAAAAACAACAACAGAATGTTAACCGTTTGCCACGGATGTCCCACCGAGCCGATAAAGCCTCACCCTGAGCTGCGTTTTGATATGAACCACGAAACCTCGTCCCGCTCGGAGAGAAGGCCGCGTGGGAGCCCAAAAGTCAACAATCACGGTACAGTGACGTTATTGTTCTGCGTGGTGGTTATTACACGTCCAAACAGCTAGCAGTCACAAAATAAACTTCAATAAATAAAATGACAAGCGCTGGCATTTATAATTCTTACTCTGGATGTTACAAAAGCAGCAGCTAGTTATCCTTTATATAACTGCCTTATAATCAGAATATTCATTTCATCACATAACAGATTTGCATTTACTGTATAGGAAAAAAATATATAAGTCATTTTGTATTTCTGTGACCATACTGTAGCATTTCTCTTTGCAAACTTTACTCTGTTTTACAAAAAAGACAAAGCACAATTGAAGGCATTCACAAAACTTGATGCCACCGTGTTAAAGTTTTCTTTTTAATATTATCTATACATTATATTACAGTATTAACAATGCTTTCTTGTGGTTTTCTACCCATTGGGTAGGATATGTGCATAATATATTCAAGTTATATACAGCACCGTACAAATAAACAGAGTCCGACTACTGAAAGAAGCACCATAGGAAGTGAGGCACAACAAAGGTGGGGACTTTTGAGTGCAAGTGGGTTTCTATGTCTGCTTAAACATGACTGTTAGGCACCAAATTTGCTCATGTAAATAGTAACATGCAAACCTCTCAGCTGCAAACGTAAGAAAAAAAACACATTTGGGTTTGTTTTCCTAGTATGACTATGAGGGCGAAAGCGCACTAATGTTAACGAAAACCAAAACGGAGCACGGACATCTATGTTTGGGTTGGTACGCGCTTATAAAGTAATGGGAAAGTGGACATAGACCTACGTAACGAACGAACGGACAACAGCAGCAGTAGCGGTAGCAGCGCGTAGCAGCAGCAGCAATACAGTACGAACTCAAACTGCGCGATCAGAATGAGCGACGGGAAGCAGAGCCAATGACGGGAGGCCAAGGTTTCGGAGCCGAAGCGGATGGGCGATAGGAGAGTCTTGCTATTCAACGGGTGAAGAGGTCATATAAAAGCCTATTTTAGGAAGGAAAGTGGCGCTTTTTTTAGTCCACTTAGACTAAATATTCTCTCAAACCGGTCACTTTAATAAATAGCTAGTCAATAAATAGTTTTTCTATGGGAATTTCTAAAGGGAAGGCCAAAGAACGATGGTTTACGAAGCTCAGGTGTGATCAAAAACACAATCAACACGTCTGAAAGCATTCCAAAGTGTGCCATGTGATTGAATACGACTTTAAAAGAAGAAAGAAAAAGGGGGGTGTACCTAGTCACGATTGGTACACGTTGCATTTGAACTGATATAAATACCGATGACAAATAAGAGATAAAAGCGTTTTCCTGTGCTGCCTCGGAATAAAACGGCATTTCAGGAGAGGAGAGTAAAAGATAAAATATGTGATCCGTATACGATCATGAACTAAATTATAGTATGGATAACTGGAAAAAAACAATACGCATGCTTTTTTAGTGGAAAACAAACTGTATGAGATATGACACACTTGCTCAGAAGGGGACAGGATGTGCATAAGACTACAGTTCCCATGATTCCCTTGCACTTGGACCCCATGACAATGCTGAAGTGACGTAAGTTTAAAGTGCTACTCGACAGGATGAAAGTGGCGTGTGTGTCATGACTTCCATCCGCAGATATCCTTGCCAATATCTCTCACTTGGTCAGTGGAAAAAGTGATCTGGAATTTGAACAGCTCGTTAAACCCCCTCTTTTTTTTTAAATAAGTGCCATGATGCAGTTCAGGTGTGGAGATTTTAGGCTGGATCAAAGTTCTACATCTCCATATCAGGAAAACGCGGAACGTAAAAAAGGAAGAAACAAATCCCGGGAACCATGTGGATCGACGTATGAAACTAAGGGTAGGCGTTTCTACTCTTGAAAGAATAAGTGCAACATAAAGACTTTTTGTTGTTGTTGTGAGTCACATCCCCAAGATTTAAGATTTTTTTCATGGCACTCAATTTGGATTTTGATTGGTTGTGATCAGTTTTCTGTGCACGAGTCCTGGAAATGCACAATAGAATAGAAAATTTCTCAATCCTATGACCTATGTGGTCTCTCACGCAAACAATCTGTGCCAACACACGTGTTCTTTAAATACAGGAAAGCATACAAAACCAAACAAACAAAGAGATTTAGCCGAGGAGCCCAAACATCCATACAAGGCCCCGAAGTTCTAGCAAAAAACAAAACGAAAATTCCAAAAAATAAACTTTGTAAGCTTGGTTCCTCAATTTTCGATTCAAATTGTGCAAGGGGAGCGTTTAAGTCCCCTTTAGGTCCAGGAGGAAGTACATAAGAGCACATGCGCTCTGTACTGCCCTCTCCAGGTGCGTCCTAGTCACACGGGTTTGTCGCGCCGGCTATCCTTAACCTTGACAAACAGGGTTGTGCTTGCGCCAGGCTGGGCGGAGCGGCTGGCTGTCCTCTGGTTGGAGGGTGGTGCGTTATTGCTGTGCTGGTGCAGGAAGGAGGTGGAGCCTGGGTACGTCTGACCCATCACCTCGCTATAGGTAGGCGGCGGCCCCTCCACGTGCGAGTTCGAGGCACTCTTGCCAGAGTTGCTGCTCGGGGGCCGCGGGCCGCCTCCGTGCACGTAAACGTCTATCAGGTCGCTGTCGAAAATGGTCCGGTTGGGGGGCGCGCGCACGGATGCACGGCTCAGCTCGAGCTGCTGCTCGGGGTCTCTGAGCTGCAGGGTACAGGGGCCCTTGTAGGGCGGCAGCTCCTCGCCGTCGGACAGGCAGATGGTGGGCGGCAAGTGGATGTCCTGCTGCAGGTATGGGTAGGTGGGCTGGAAGCGGCTGAATCGGTCCCTTTGCATAAATGAAGGTGGGTTGAAGCGCTCTCCGCTCCGTGGCCCATACATCACCTGAACGTAGAGAAGGAAAAAAATAAACCTTGTTAGAAATTAACCCGAGAAAACTAAATGCACACATGCAAAATGATAGAATTAGTTAATTAAACAATCAGTACACAAAAATAAAAATTAAAATTCTGAAAGTTTCGAATTGATGGTTTTTTTTCAAGACTCCAATTGTTTGATCAAAAATACAGTAAAATCAGTAATATTCAGAAATATTTTTTACAATTTAAAATTACTGTTTTCTATTTGAATATATTGTAAAATGTAATTTATTCCTGTGCTCAAACTAAATTTTCAACATCATTACTACAGTCTCCAGAGTCAAGTGATCCCTCATAAATCATGCTAATATGATTCGCGGCTTAAGAAACATTTCTGATTATTATCAATGTTGAAAACTGTTGTGCTGCCCTTATATTTTGGTGGAGACATACATTTTTCAGGGTTTTCTAATGAAAATGTCAAAAGTACATCATTTATTTGATCAAACATACAGTAAAATATTTTGAAATATTTTACATTTATTTCAAAAATTATTATTATTTAAAAATGTAAAATAACTTTCTTATTTGAATACAATTTAACATGTAATTTATTCCTGTGATCGAAGTTGAATTTTAAGCATCATAACCTAAATTAGAAGTCATTCTAATATGCTGATTTGCTGCTCCAGAAGCATGATTATTATTATTAATGTCAAAAATAGTTGTGCTACTTCATATTTTTGTGAAAACTTTTATAATTTTTTTTCTGGATTCTTTGGTCAATAGAAAGTTCATAAAACCTTGCTGAATAATAGTATTAATTTTAGACCCCAATCCTTTGAACAGAAGCGTATATTTAGTAACATCACATATGAGTAAATAATATGGCTCTTTATTACTATACTGTTACTAATTGTAGTGTATAGCAAAAAGGACATTGTTGTGTTTATTTAGTGTAAATATACTAATTCCAGAAAATTAATATAACGATTGTTCTTTAAAGGGTGAAAACCTATTGTGAGTTTCGTGCTGTTAGCTCTTAGCTATGTTGCCCAGCCATAAACATGACATTAAAATATAAAAGCAATGAATAATATTTTGCCAGAAAGGTTGAATAATAGGTCATTTCAGTTGACTAACCTCAGTGGCTCCTTGTTGCGTCACCAAGCTATCTGTTGGCCATGCACAGCCGTCCTATGATACAGAAAAAAGGATCCGGTGTGAGTCATGCATTAAGACCAAGACATAAAATCAACCTCATTTCATGCATTAGAGCTTTGAGTTTGGGAGGGGGGAAAAATCTAACTTGCTCCAGGCATCAGAAAAGTTTATCTAAATGCACATGCAGTAAATACTAGAATACATTAATATCATGCATTATTAATTCAAGACCGCTAGTTAGTCTCATGGCCTCTAAACATGCAGCTGTAGAAACTGTGCTCTTGTCGAAATTTATGAGCTTGTTTCTGAATTTAAGAGCTTGGTTCCTTTCATGCTCTGCATCTGTTCCTAAATCACATCTTTACCTTCTTCATATCTTTTTATGACTCTCTCTCTCTCGTTCTGGGAGGTGAAACGGACTGCAGTCTAGACGAGCATGTCTCGCTCTCAACAACAGGACGTAAATCCACATAAAGAAGAACCAGGGATGTGCAGAACTATGCATTTCCAAAATAAACTAGTTTGTGTGTTGCCTAAAAGACTAGTTAGACTTTCTTAATGAAATATGGATACCTCTAACCTTTTATAGCACAAAACTACCACAGAGAACCTGTAGATTCTAATGCAAATATTAAAGGCACACCTCACTAATAGAGCCAGTTGACCATCCTGACCTATCCCTAGTAACTGCATAATGCATTTGTGCAGGTGTACCGACACAAAGACCCTGAAGCTGGCACGCACATTGAACACGGTCCCATATGACACAAAGTCACACACATGGTGATCAAACAAAAGAACAGGAACTCTACACCCACTCAGAGCGCACACAGACAGGACACACATGGTGATTGGAGAATCAAACGAACACCCACTCAGAATAAAACACACACACACACACACTTACCGGCTGCATGCCCTCCTCTCGTTGACGGGCCTGGCTGTGGCGCGTGAGGAAGGCCCAGGCCGACAGCCGATAGTGGTTCAGCAAACAGATGATCACAACTACCATTACAGTCATCACCACAATTATGATTATTATCTGAACAAACTCCAGTTCAGCTGCAAGACAAGAAAACAGAGAGAAAACCATTAGCATATTTCACACATTCACAGAGCTGCAGAAATTACAACATTTTTACATTTCCAATAAAAATGAGCAGCGCTTCCCTGTGCTATTGTTTATAATTGCTTGCTTAAAACAATTAATAACACATCTAAGCTCAAAAATGCTCATTGTTTGACCAGATATCAATCATGTTTGCAGCATAAACACATTTTTGGTTTCACTTTTACGGGTTATGGTTCATTAAAAATGGTAATAGTAATTACTGTTAATGATTTGTGAGCTTTCAGGAACATCAGACAAGCACTAGACACTTGCTTATGAATAAGTAATAACATAGGAAACCCATCAAGTTCTTCATTCTTACCACGAGGGGGCAGTAACGTGAACACAACTAAGTGTATTGAGATTGGGTGGGGGGCAGACCAAAAGCAGACTCAAAAAGTGACGCAACAGACTAATCCACAAAAATGTGATAACATGACATTTCAAATGGCTTTTCTGACCTACATCAAGTCAATGGAGAAAAAGAGACATGAGAGAGTTTTGGGGTCAGTTTTATTATTAATGTGAGCTGGATATTAACAAGCACTGCCCGCATGAGCAGCACAGCTCAATATATCTGCTAGGCCACAGCTCTAATTTCATAAAACTGTTTCATAAACTGATTATGTCACGGATTGATCTTACTTAATCAAAGGAAGGAATGAATTTTTTATGTTAATCTCGTCATACTTACTCGAGAATGTATCGAGAATCCTTTGAAAGGAATCCTTTGAATGAACATGACAGTCTACTTATTATTGTTTTAGAGATTCTTGTGAAAAATGATCAGGCATGTTGTTACAAACAGGCTAGACCTCTCTTTCAGCCTCCTGCCGACCCTTGAACACACAGATGGACCCAGTCAATACAGACTTGTTCTCCAGTCACATGAAAACATGTTGATATGTGCCACAGACAAATTCTGAGAAATCTTGTTAGCCCTGCTGCCCACTGAGTAACCCAGACATTTCCATCTTTCACATGAAGGTTTCGAGACAACAGAAAAACTGCTGCAAAGCTGCGACACTGAAGTAAACACTATCAGCTGTCTAAAGCATTCCACACTAACGTTAAGGCTAATCATCTTCAAACATACAGCTATGACATCAGCAACCCACAGCGGACTTTTTACGCAGGAAAAAAGATCTGAATAAAATTGGTGCTTTGATGGTCTTCTCACAGAAGCTACAAATTCATCCTCATGCAATGAAAATCCACATTTTCCAAATGCTTGTTATATATATCGTGAACAGTTCATCCATATACGTGTTTCATACAGTTATACTGAAATTTCATAACTGGATCTTCTGGTGCAAACATCAGACTTCTCTCTGGTGATGTATGCTGGACTTCTCCCATCATTCAGTCCACTTAAACCTGCCTCTGCAAGCTTATCTGCCTCCACTTTTGAGTGCAAGGTCCACCTCTCACAATCCAATCACCAACCGATGCATTAAACCAAATCCTTGCTCTACATTTAGTCATTTTTGATATTCTGTAACACTCAGATAAACATGTCAATAAAGAAGAAAAGATCTGTCACTACTTCCATTTTATTGCGACTTTAAAGTACTGGTACTGAATAGGGCTGGGCGATAAAATGATAATGATATGTATCGCGATAGGCACGTGATCGATAAAATGTTCAATATTTTTTATTCTTCGTCGGAAGAAAACAGTAGTGATGGGTCGTTCTTAAATGATTTGTTCATTTTGAACGAATCTTTAATGTGACTTGGGAAGAACGAGTCATCTCGGGGAGTGATTCGTTCAGT
>JAUMHE010000072.1:2934622-2952321 GCA_032359235.1 Enteromius mattozi
GTTATGCGGACAAATCGTTTACATTCCTGAGTAAAATCTAAACAGCGACGCTGCTTTAGATAGGTTTGCATTCTGCCACGACTGTTCTGAAAACCACACGCAGGATTTTTTAAATAAAATGTCTATGTCTGCAGTAAACATATGTTTTTCTTCTACAAACTTATTTTTCTTGTATGTTCTGTTTTTGTATTCAGACAATTAAGGGCTATACAGCTAACAACAAACACACAAAAAAATTCTGAGCATGTGAATCTAAAATGTTTTGCATGTGCTTGAAATAAAGAAACTGCATTTAAACCGGAACTAAAATCTATTTTGGATCTATATTTACAGTAAAAGTCAATAAATTCACTAATATTTGCCTATTTGACCAACAACCAAAACAAGTGCTAGTTTTTTAAATCTAATTATATTACAATAAAATAAACTTAAAATGTACACTAGCTTTAAAAAGTCATGCATACCAAGGTTGCATTTATTTGGTTAAAAATACAGTAAAAATGGTCATGTAAGATATTATTAGAATATATGTTTTCTATATGAATATATTTTAAAATGTGATTTATTCCTGTGATACAAAGCTGACTTTTCAGTGACATTATTCCAGGCTTCAGTTTCTTTATTTATTTAGTATTATTATCAATGTTGAAAACAGTTGAATTCGAGCGATGTGTTAATTGCATTTTTTCCAGGATTTATCAAATTAATGAAACTTTTGAACAGTATTGTATATTTAGTGATTTCTGAGAGACAAATAGGAAATTATTTGTCTAATCACTCTCTTGATATTATATTTGATATTGAGAATCTAGTAGCAGAAGATTAGGATATCATAAACTGCCTCTATATACACTAAACATTTATTGATCACTATAACATGTTACCAACCATGGGACACAAAACTAAGGGGCAATTTTTCAAACCTGAGATTTACACATCATCTGGTAGTTGAATAAATAAGCTTTTAATTTATGTATGTATGTATTTGTTAGGATATGACAATATTTAACTGAGATACAACTATCTGAAAATGAAATCTGAGGGTGCAAAAAAATAAAATATATATATATATATATATATATATATATAAAAATTAATTAAAAATTAAATTAAATATATAAATATATTAAAATATTAAATTGGTCCAAATGAATTATAATATAATATATTGTTAATCAAAAATTACATTTTAATATTTTTACGGTAGGAAATGTACAAAAAATCTTCATGGAACATCTTTACTTAATATACTAATGATTTTTGGTATAAAAGACAAATCAATCATTTTAACCCATACAATGTATTTTTGGCTATTGCTAGAAACATACCCATGTTACTTAAGACTTGTTTTGTGGTCAAATATAAAAAATTTAAAAAAACACACCAAACAACACACAACTGCCACTGTGTAGTGCCTAAAGGAAACGACCTCCAAATAAAAAGGGCTGACATCAGACACAAGTCTGGTCCTCTGGTTACACAAAAGCCAAGAGACTTGCACTCTTAAACCCTATCCATTATCAGGACACCCCCATCAGACAGCACGAATACATACATGGGTCTGTCCACATACGGCCCGTTCAAAACACACTAAACCCCCAGCATGACTACCAATCTCCTCTGAGCCAGTCCCCGGGGCCCGCTGAGAGTCCCAGAGGGTGGGTGGGGGGGCCAGACACAAAGGAGGGGACCATGGCCAATGTCAAGGCTGGCTGACTGCTGCGGGTGAGGCTCAGCTGCTGCTGTCAGAGGGCAAAGCTCATCGCTGGCAGGAGCAGAGAGTGACACCCGGAGCTGCCCACTCTTTGCCTTCCAAAGACACCCGGAATACCGTGGTGAAGCGACCCGACGACACTCGCATAAACAAACAAACAGAGGCTGACTTTGAGGCTATCTAGAGAACAGCTAAACTAGTGATGCTAACTTAACTACACTGGGAAAAAATGACAGTTTTAGTAAATTTCACGGTAATAACTAACGCAAAAAATGCACTGCATTAAATGTGAAATTTTCAAGTTCTTGTAAAATACACATAGATATTTTTTTTGTTTAAATGGCAAGATTTTAAGCAAAATTGACAATAGCTTAGCTGTTTTCAAAAGCTTTTCCATTAACATTTCTTCGTTCACTTTGTGTGAATTTGTATGAAGGTCTACTGGTTGGGTGCAAACAGATCACAGGAAAACAACTGAACAAGATCATACAGATTAATATGAATTTGTCACAAGTCTGTGAAAAATGAAAGAATATGTTACTAGAGATAGCACTGAAATGGATAAGCCTTAGGAGAATAAAGTAGTGAATCAGTTTGTTAATTTTAATGAATTATTTTGTTCAAGTGGTTCATGTGAATAAATCGATATAAAAAACAATTCACAGATTATTTTTTTTAGTTAAGTGTGTAGTTAAATACCAACCAAACTTGGTGTAAAGAAGTTCAATATTGTTAGTACCCTAACTGAGATGTAAAAAGCCTTAATGTTGTGTGGCAGAAAAATAAGGTTCTGATTAAATTATAAATTATTATAGTTGCACTGTTAAAAAGATAGCTTCAGTTTACACTGAAAAAAAATGGTGTACAATTTCACTCAGAAATAGTAAACTTGACAAATAATTACAAAGTAATACCTATTTTTTTTTTTTTTTTTTGTAGAAAGTCTAAAATATACTTTTATTTTTTTTCACAGTGTAGTGACCTTTTTTTGTTAGTAGCCTGTAGTAAAAGTAGCTTGTCAGTAGTTCTTTGAACTACTTATAATTATAAGCAGCTTGTAGTTTGGAAAGCTACTGTTTCAAAGTAGCTTCCTGCCAGTCACAAAGACAGACGTTTTTCAGTTGCAGTCCAAGAGACACATTTCATTAGCACAGCGTTGTTATCTTGGTGGAGTGGATCTTCGGTAGGTTTAATGATCTGACGGAAATGGAATGGTACGTTTTAGTACGTTTGGTTTTAGTACTGTTGTAAAAGATGAATCTAGTTACCCCTCAGCAGGCTGACCCACCCCCAGTGTGCCTTAAAACCCTTTTGACATGACACCGAGCATACACACACACCCTCCTCGGAGCGAGAGCAGGCCATACAAAGATTAGCAGGAGGGACTGACAGCTGACCTCCGGAGTGACCTCATCACACTCGCTCACAGATGCGCACACACCGCTCGTGCATTAGGTGCATTAGGTTATTGGATGGAGCGCTGTTACGGTCGGGCTGGGCCTGTAAAGTCCGGTTTTGATTGCCCTGCCTGGGGTTACTGGGGCAGGGGTGTGACCTTGAGTCTACCCTGGAGCCACGCTGCAGAGGAAGAGCATAACAGAGTGTGCATTTTGTATTGGGATAGATCGCTAGGGCCCACGGGCTCATTTGACTGACACCTCTCTAACAAGGCAATTACTGATCTCTCCTATGTGTTCGCACACTTCACACAACTGCTCTGCTCACAAACACTTGCAAACCAGTACTGGAGATTGTTAGGATTTTTTAATGTTATTAATAGGCCGATATTAGGCAAATAAACCTATGACTTAATATTGTATTGAAGAGTAAATTTGCACATAGTATGTAGAATTAAAAATTGGCGCTTTCAAGGTAACATGGTTAAAAAACTGTATGTAAAAAGTATATACTTAAAATACCAATTGATACTGTTATCCATTATAAAGAAAATCTTTATTTAAATCTTACATTTAAATCTACACTGTCACAATATAAACAAATAGACTGTTTTTTTTTGTTGCAAATTAAATTCACATTATTTCAATATGATTAAAAATACTTCTCTTTAGAATTTCACGTTTAATTTAATGTGTTATTTATTTTTGTCAAATTTGGCTATTCATGCAAAAATTAGGCTATTACCATAATTCTTGCACTAAAAGCAACTTCAATGCCAAAATGTAACCTTACTAACTTAAGCTGTATCCCCTTTAATGACATTTTAAAACATGTTACGTTAAGCTTAAAAACACAACAGCCTCCCATGCTCAACTTTTACTACCATATTTTTAAAGGCAGCATCTGTAATAAATAGTTAACAACACAAACAAAACCTCTGGCCCCTGACAATAAACACTCGACTCTCGTGTCCCGTCTCAGGCCTCACCCTCCAGCCAGGGGCCAAGCTACGGGCCGCCAGTGGAAAATAAAAAAGGTGCCAAATTGATGCAGAGATCAGATATTGACGAGGATGGTGTTTTTGTCCCCTGCGTATTCGTTACATACGAGCCGCGGCGCACTAGTGAGCCAAATGCCAGTTCAATATCCTGTTTCTCCATTCTGGTGCTTGACTTTGGCTGCTGCCTCACTGGAAATGGACTACACTAACCCTGTGTGTGCAGCCATTTGCGAGCAAGAAAGAAAGATGCAACGACTGCGCGTTTCTTTTGCCGTGCAGCACGACTAGCTATGCAACAGGGCCGTTCCACACGGCACACTATTAATAGCTGGGTTCTGTTTTCACTGGAAATAGCCGCATGGTGTAAGGCCTTTGTCAGATAAGATAAGCAGCCTTTTGCTCGCAAAACCTCAGACACAGACTGTGACTAAAACAGCAGACAGAACAATGGCAAATACAAGGCCAGAACTGGAAAAGACGAGAGGGAAGGAAACTCCTAGAATCCAATAACATACACATGCATGAAAATGCAGGAATGCTAAAGCTAATACGCCACTGATTATGCAGGCCAGTTCTGAATGCTGAGCCCTGAAAGGAGTGTCCTTTTTGAGATTTGGTGCGTGTCTGCTGTGTCACTGGCTCCCCCGGTTTTCCAGCACTGCAGTACAATCTGAGCGCCAAGTGACCAGGCATTCCTCCGTCTGCACAGCCCGTCCTGAACACCACGGCACAGACACGGAAACCCACAAACGCACTCTCACACTCAAATGCCGAGACACACACACTCATATATATATATATATATATAGTGTAGGCTTGGTATGCTTTGTCATTCAGGAAAAAGGAACACACAATTGGTGCCAAGACCACCCATTAAGCATGAGTATCTAAAATTAATCCTAACAAATAACATGAATGTATGGAAAACTGTCAAGAATAAGTATGGGTCATATTTCTTCTCAAGATAAAAAAGAATGAAATAATTATATTTTGTTTAAAAAAAATAAAAAAGTAGATTTTAGGATCATTCAAGTAGTTTGCATTGCTACATTTTCATAAAAATGATGCAAATTGATGCAAATAAGTCTTTAATTCATGTAGATAAAAAAAAAAGTATTATAGTGTTGAGAATTTTCCAGTGTTGCACATTTCCAGAGCTCTTAGAAGCAGATGTAGTCATAGTTAAAAAAAAAAAAAAAAAAAAATATTATGTAATTTTTGTGTTCACATTTGCTTCAGTATCCATGGACATGTTTTTATGTCTTTGCAAAAAAGTGGGAAAAAAAGAACAATATAAAAGAGAAAAATAAGTCAAATTTGCACTAATTCACTTGTATTAGTTCTCTGCAATTTAATGCCAAGGTAATAGAACAAAAAGTATAGTATATAATAATATAAATAAAAAGAAAAATATATAACTCTAAAGTAATATAGCCTTTCGGTTTTGCAAATTGATGGGGTATTGTCATAAAATTAATAATGCCAAATTTAAACTGGCTGATAAACAATGCAAAATTCTTAATGGTGCTTTAAATTCTTTTTAAAAAATTATAATTTCACTTTATTTGTTTCATTTTCAGAGTGAAAAGTCAGTTGTTTGCATGAGATTCACCCATATTTCTTCTTTTTTTGCATGAATTTTCAGGGTAAAAAGTCAATTGTTGTCATGAGATTCAACAGTCTATCAACCCATCTAATTTCTCTAATCTCTATTTTTTCAAAGCACACAAACCTTTTCCCATTTTCCCTGATTCTTTCTAATGCAGTTCTCACTAGCTGAAGGACAATGCATATGCATCATACATCTTACAGAACAGAAATCAGCTCAAGTTCATGAGCAAATGAAAAGTTTCTGGGTCAAGACATCAGTGCCGTCTACCAGGGGGCTTTGAGAAGAGGGACGATTCTTTTATATGAAGGTTTACTTTTAATAATTCATCCCATTTGCGGCAGAAATAGCCAGTGCGAGTACTGATTATGACAGGCCCTTTTGTCCTCTGTGGATTCAGACAGCCCAGAGTCTCAGCCGGACTTGAGTAAGACAGTCTGGGCTGAAATGGGGGAAGGGTTGACTGCCGGGCTGCCCGCTCCAGACCGCAGTGAACCAATTCCCAGCAATAATGCCAGCGGATGTACACACATCTTTGAGATCTACATGCTTTACCCCACAGCTTTGATGTTACAGTTATAACAAGAAGCAACTGCAAACACATCCACAAAGTAATATCACATTAACTGCATGCAATTCACATGTTTAGCATAAATGCTAATAAAAAATTTGATTGAATGCTACATTAATGATGAGACTAAACGCATCTGGACAACGAGAGGTGTGTTTGTCTGGGAACCATGCAGAAGGAATAGAGTTAAAGAATGTGTGTACTATGGCAAGCCAGGTTAACATTTGTACTTAAAACTATTTTAACATTATTACCAAGTGACTACTTTTTATTAACTATTCATTACATATCAATACTTATTCCAGCAATGCTAAGGATCTGAAAAATAGTTACCAGTATCTATTCCAGTTGTCCTGGTGTGAATTAAATAGATAATAGTGCCTATTTATTACACACCAGTCAAATGAACTACACTTTTAATTGGTCACCGTTTGAAATTATACTAATCACTTTTGCATCACCTACTGGTAATTACGAAAAAAAGCATATGTAACGTAAAACAGACACTAGTTAGTTTTCAGGAATAACTGTTAAATACGCTTGCCATATTGTGCGCAGCCCCCACAGCAACACCAGCAATATTCAACTGATGCATTGAGTTGTGTTCCAGTGCCAAACACTCCCAGACGCCCGAGTCATCAGCGACACTCATTTGTATTATCATATTTAATTGGTCAAACGATTTAAAATACATCAGAGACTTATCAAAAACTCGTTTCTGGCAATCACGTCTTATTTTGGGGGCGCTGAACGAATAGTTTAATACGCCACAACCAAATTCGATGGGTGTGCAAGTGAGATAATGACAAATAACGGTCAAATTCTGCAATAATTCGACCTGGGAATGACATTCACATTCAGATAAATCTTTAATGCGTTTGCGTTTGCCATATTCACACAGCTTGGTGCCGTAATAACGGATTCGGAAGTGCTACAGTAACATTAGATACATTTTCGAATGCGGACGGATTTAAAAGATTGAATCTCACACTGTTATGTTGTCACCAGGCTGAGTCGAGTACGGTGAACATCACAGGTTTAAAATATTCTATTTTTACTCGCTCCGCGTTCGAAAATGGACCAAATTGAACAGTTTTGGGAGACGCGTTCCATTCCCTCCGCATTCAAAAACGCCAGAGAAAAACCCGCCCTACTTACATATATCCATTCCCTGTGGCTGGGATAGGGTGCAGTTGCAGGAGCATGTGTCATTGGAGTTGGCGTTGTTGTTGTTGTTGTTGCTGGAGCTGCTGTCCTGGACCGTGATGTTTCGCATGGGGGCTCGGGGAATGACGGGACGGGGGGGAAGAGAGCCGCCGGTCGCGGCCCTCACATGAACTGAGGAACACTTCCACAGTAGGGTCTCATGCCATTCTCGCGACTCTTCGACGCATTTTCTGCTTCTAGACTACGGTAAATACGTTCCCCGCATCTTGACGGTCTTTTCCTCTCGCTTTCATTCAGAAGAATGGCTTTCTGTGACGGTCTCAGGCTCACAGCCCACCTCCTCCTGCGCCTCCCTCCTCCTCCGAGAGAGGAGCAGCTCCAGACAGACAGACAGGAGCGGTGGGAGGGGAGACTGGCGCTGACAATGGCGGTGGAGAGAGAGAGAGAGAGAGAAAGAGAGAGAGAGAGGTTGCTCTACCCTCAATGGGACTATGTGTGTGTGTGTGTGTGTGTGTGCGTGTGTGTTAGAGGAGGTTAGAATTACACACACACACTCATTAGTGCCAGCCACGACCAATCAAGGCAGGCATTGAAGAGGCTTTAACCTTGGGCTGACCCCACAGTCTAGCAGATATTCAGCAGATGTGTCAGACACCCCCCTTCTTTCCCAAACTGTCTGCGGTCTATAAATATATCCGGGGCGGTTTGGTATGGGGAATGTCCGGCTGAGTGGGCAAAGTGAAGTAAACTGAGTTTGTGAAACGCAGTGCACCCCAAAAGTATTCAGACACTTAAGCCGCACTTAATTTGTGAATTTAATGGCATTGCATTACAAAATATCACACCAAGTGTCATCTGCAAATACGATTATAGAGCTTTAATGACAACCAATCACTCCACTGATGTCACGGTGCTTTTAGGATGCAGCAGTTCTCCTCCAGACAAACTATTAATGTTTAACAACATGAATATGACCAACAACAACAAAAAACTTAATTCTAAATATATATATATATTTAGCTTGAAGTTTATGCTTTAATATTTAAATTTGTTATATTTTTAGTCCAAGCACATATTTCATTCTAAAATCAATAGAATTTTATTATATATAACTATAAAATAAGTAATTGATATTTTTGTGACATTATATTCATGACAATTTAAGCATTTGGGTAGTGTTAAAATTATTATTATTAATATTATTTAATTTTATATTATTTAAATTAAACTTCTTTTTTTGTACTTTTTGTACTTGTACTTTATGTACTACTTTATTAAAATATTTATTTATTATTTATATTATTGTTTTGGTTGTTTTTTTTTACAATTTAGTAATTTTAGTACTTCAGCTTATAAATAAGTTTTATTGCAGTTAGTTGCCATGGCAACATTTCTAAATTTGGTTAAAGCTTCATTCTAATATTTTATTTTATTTAGCTTTATTACAAATAATGTATATGATTTCTAATAGTTTTAGTTAACAATAACAATGCTGTTATTTATATATCATCACATTTCTTTTACTGCCTCTAATACTAATTAGAATTTTTAACAATATGTTACAGTAAATAAAATCTAAATATGTGCATTTTAGATGTGTATAATATACACACGCTATCTGTGTGAACAGACAAAACAAAGAAATGTTTATGTCTCAGAAACAAAGGACATGAAGACTAATTCAGTCGTGTTTACAGAGATGAAACGTGTACGCCATTTAACTGTTGTCGGTTTTAAGAACAGTTTGTCAGACTGGAGAGCTAAAATTGGCCTTGTTATGTCTGAACCTGAAGGAGCTGCAGGGTTTGCTTTAGCGCCCTCTAGCGGCCTCTGAGCTCATGGCACCACTGCATTGCTTTAAACGTGGGAAGAGTGACCTGTGTTTGTAGCCTACATTCGCTTGTGACCTCTCACTGATGGTTTGAAGTGTTCCAGGCCGAGTTGCGGTAACAGATGCATGTGAGGATATTTACAACGATAAGACAGTCTGCGGTGAGACGAGTATTCTCTGTACGAGCCAGTCACGGTAAGGTCAGACAGATAAGAGTTTATGACAACCTCTGCATTTTTTAAAAAGAAACGTTACCGGGTGACATAACTATAAAACCTAGTATGACTTACACTTCACACTATTTTGATTTATGGTGGCATTAATGTCCGAAGCGCAAATTACATGTCAAAACACCTACAGTAAGTATGAGCAATAGTGATGCACAACACAACACATGACAGTAACTTCAAAGAAAATGAAAGAAAAACTGGAATCGTTTACACTAAATCACATGGCACAGACTTCGTAGTTACCTAATACTAATTAAGCTTTCTTACAATATCAGCTCACGCCACAGACGACTCCTTTCAATGGCTGTCAGTGTCTTTAGGGATGACTCATAGAGTCTGTTGCTGGAGGCCAAGCTTCTTACAGCTGAGACGCAGACACATCCGTCTGGCTCCGTCACAGCACCTGTGATTGCTCAGGTGGAAGTCTAAATCACACTGCCGTCAGCCATCACATCAGCACAGATCAACATCACAGTGAGACCAAGCGCTGCACCATGTCTGATGTCTAGCCAAACAAGTAAATGTGCTGTATATTCGTGGAAGCAGACAGGAACTTCAGACTGATGTATTACACTATGTATCTGGACAATATCGTTGGGAATTAGACAAAATGAACTAACTGAAGCACAAACTAACACACACACAGACTTTTTGAATTAAACAGATTCTTATCATGTAACTCGGGATAAACACGTGTTCAATTTACAGTAAAAACTCTAGGTTAAAATACATTTTCTGCTATTAGGAATAATATTTCAGGCATTTTAGTGCTGTATACAGTTAGAATTGTATATTTTATTATATAACATTAGCTGTATAAAAAAAATGAACATGTTAAAAATGCTATAGTAAAATATTTTAATCGGTTAACTGTAAGTTACCTTAAATTAAATATATTGTTTAACATCACATTGCATATGAAATTTCACTATAAAAATACTTTTATATTTATTAGTAGTAGTTGTAGTAGTAGTATATCATTATAAAATAATGACATACACACATAATTACTGCCTCTGTATTATAAAAATATAGGCCGATATGCCATCCTGTAATACCTGAAACATTGTCTCAGTATTTCTTACAGTTTTTATATTTTTTGGCAACCGCAGCTGTTAATTTATTATTGTAAATTAAACAGTAAAATAAACTAAAGTACAATAATTATCAGGTAAATAACAAAAACACTTCATCAACTGCACAAATATATAACAAGAACTAATAATCTGTTCTCTAACTAAACTCTATATATTACCATAACTAATAAACCCATTTAGATATATAATTTTCGTACATATTATACATAATATTGTCTCCATAAATTATAAGATAACTCATACCTTTGCTAAAAAAACTAAAATAATATATAAATAAAAAATGTGTATGTATATATTTTACTGTGATATTTTTTTAAGTCTGACATTGACAATTTTAGAATTAGAATATTTTACAGTAAAACTGCATTTATTGCTTCATTCTGATATTTTTTATTTATAATTATTTATTAATATTATTATTATAATTAAAGTAAAAATGTTAATTAGTAAAGACAGTAAATCACAATTTGATGTTTTGCTGTGGTTTTACTGTGTTTACATGAACAGTAAAATGTACATTCATAGTTTTACCGGGGTACTTATTCATTCATTTTTGGCATTTTTGCATTTTTAGAATTTCATAAAAGTAAGAAATGGCTTGTCAGATTTAGCTAAGACAACTTTGTATCCAAACTATAGCTTAAAACACACACACGCATCGAGTGAAGTACTTCACATGAATAGGCAACAGTATTGATTAGGAGTGATTAGAGTAGCTGCAGTCAGCATTGACTAATGTAATCCTCATTAGTTCTCTCTCTCTAACTAGACTATCAGCTATGGTAATACCCCAAAATGAGCTACTAAAGAGTAAACAGGAAGAAAGGCCAGACACACAGGAATAAATCAGATGGGAACAAACCAATACAAACGCAGATTCTAGTCAGTTTGCATCAAGCCTGCCAAGTTTGTTTGTGTGCGTGTTTTACCTGAGGATGGGAGATATTGATAGGCTGTAAAATCATGGGCGGCGAGCGGGACGTGCCCCGGGGAGATATGCAGTCTCTCACTGCCGCTGTGATGAAGTGTTTACATGAAGGGATCACCCTGAGGGGGCGGTATTCATTAACCAGACTTACAGACTCAGACTATTGACTTCTCGCTCTAGACTGAACCTCTCTCTCTCTCACACACACACACTTTTACCTTTAACACACTTTCCACAACTTCTGTTTGAGTAGCTGCTCTTGAACTTGGACTTTTGTTATTGAGCTCTGTTTCCACTTAGTGCTCCACAGCACCTCATTTTATAAATTTACAGACTTTACAGACCAAACCTAAACTATAGCTCTGGGGAGTCTTTAATGCAAGAATGGAAGGAATAAAAAAGAGAAACAATACTTTTTGCATGTTATGAGGAAAATATGCGTGGCGCTTGCTGGTAAACTATGCACTGTCAACCTGAAATGGCATTCACAACCCAGTTTACTTCCACAGTCTTGTGTAATCCTGTGTATCCATCCATCCATCCATCCATCCATTCGCCTATTCATTCACTCAACCGTCCCTCTGTCCATCCATTTATTCATCCATCTCTTCATCAGTCCTTCCATCCATCTCTTCATCAATCCTTCCATCCATCTTTCCATCCATCACTCTGTCTATCCAGCTCTTCATCAATGCATTCATTCATCCATCTCTTCATCAATCCATTCATCTATTCATCTGTCAGTTAATCCATCCATCCATTCTGTAATTCATCCATGTGTTCATTCATGTACTGTTCCATTCATTCATTCATCTGTTGATCTATTCATCCATCCATCGACCCATGTATCCATCCATCCTTTAATCTATCCTTTCATCCAACCATCCATCTGCCCATTCATCTACCAATTCCCTTATTAATTCATCCATTCATCTCATCCATACATCTTTTAGTCTATCCACCCGTCCATCCATCTATCAATCGTTTACCCATGTATCATCCACCTACCTATCTATCTATCTATCTATCTATCTATAGATGCGTTCATCCATCCATCCATTTTATCCTTCTGCTCTTAATGATACACATCCTTGTCAACTTTGTAAGCATCATGTGCATGCTTTCCTTTGCCCATCCCAGAGAAAAACCCAAACACTCAGAACGAGACAAAATATTACACAACTTCCTACAAGAGCAGTGAGGGAAAAACAAGAGGAAAACCACAGGCCTGAACTCTTGAGTCACTTACAGACATGTAGGCTATACATAAAACATTTCACATATCACACTGTAAGATGAAAATAAAAAATGATCTGCCAGGACATTATCCGTTAAGTTTACAGACCTTTCCTTAAGCACTAAAGACACAAACACAATGTAATGCATAATGCAAAATATTGCAAAACACCTGTGAAAAATCAATACAGCAAAATTCATCATATTAATGCCGTGCACTGTGCCCTGCTTTTACAGACTTTTCTTAGAGAGTGCAGTCTAAACATCTGCAGCTTTCTCCCACTTTTTCTCGTTCCTCACAGGACTCTCATGGTAAGTAAAACCACTCGTAAAAAAGCCACACGCAATCCACCGGGGGAAAACATACGCCCAGGTTTGTCCTTACTGACTGTCTCGCCTAGCTTTTAGCAACCTTTAGAGCTTCTGCTACATGATTGTGACCTCAAATCAGTACACATCTTTTTGACTGTCATCTCCTCTGCGCTAAGAGAGAACAGAATTACTCATATGGAGACTTTTTATGCAGCGCATTGTGAGCTGTGTGATAGATATAAAGACAGGGTTTTTTTTATTTAAACTGGATGGAGTTTTTCAGAGAAAACGTCATAAACAATCTTTGTGCATCTTTTGGTATAAAATGAGTCAATTATACAGTTAATATAGTGCTGGCAAATGATTAATCGCGATTAATCACATCCAAAATAAAATTTATCTGTTTACATTTGTCTGTTGGTCAAATAATATTTATTACACATTGAGTAGTGCAATCTATATGAGATTTATACAATATTTTAATCATTTTTCCCAAAAGATGTGTTGTACATTTGGATATTTTTATTTATCATGTTATAGTCTTATTGGCTACATTCATAAAATTCAAGCAGAATAAATTAATGATTATTTGTTAAACTACTATGTCTATTGTCACACTTTATAATGGCAACTTCAATGGGGTTTAATATGATGAATGATTTATTTTGTAATATTGGAGAGATCTTAAATGCACCTTTGTTACAAAACATTGCAGAATTATTTACATAATAACTACTGTACATTTATTACTTTATTAATACTTTCCGTACCCATTGTATATGTCTGTGTGTTTGTTTATGTATGTATAAATACACATACAGTATATATTTAGAAGATATGTAGATATATTTATAGTCATGCAATTTATCTATAAATATAGTTAATATATAAACGTAACATTTTTCTTGTGTTTGTATATATATATATATATATCAAACAAATATACACAGTACACATTACGTAAACAAAAACTTTTATTTTGGATGTGATTAATCACAATTAATCTTTTGACAGCACTATTAAAGGGTTAGTTCAACCAAAAATGAAAATTCTGTCATTAATTACTCACCCTCGTGTCGTTCCAAACCCATAAGACCTCCGTTCATCTTTGCAACCCAAATTAAGATGTTTTTGATGAAATCAGAGAGCTAGCTATCTGTGCCTCCATAGACAGCAATACAACTGAAATGATCCCAGATCCAGAAATGTGGTAAAAACACAGGTAAAAAAGTCCATGTGACATCAACTTCAGTTTTGCAATGATACGAGAATACTTTTTTTTGCGCAAAGAAAACAAAAATAACATCACATACTCAACCATTCTTCTCCTATGACTTACGTCTTCTGCCATTTTAGAGAATATTATTGTGTAAGCGTACACTTACTTCTAGACGCAAACAGCCGCAGATTATACATATGCGCGTGCTTTCACCCGAATGTAAACAAAGCTGATTACGTCAAAAAACCTTTAAGGCTTGCGTATGTGGTGCGTTGAGACACTCTCTAAAACGGCGGACGATGTAAGTCACGGAAGAACTGATGTCACATGGACTGTTTTACCGATGTTTTTACTACATTTCTGCATCTGGGATCATTTCAGTTGTGTTGCTGTCTATGGAGGGACAGATGGCTCTTTGATATTATCAAAAATATCTTAATTTGTGTTTCAAAGACGAACAGAGGTCTTATGGGTTTGGAACGACATGAGGGTGAGTAATTAATGACAGAATTTTCATTTTTGGGTGAACTAACTCTTTAATAACATATAAAAGCTTCCACCTTTGCAGCAGCTACAGAGATGCAAATACTGTCCGAATTACTACAAGAAATGACAGTAAATAAGCGTAACTCAAACATTATTTAGAAGACTGATCTCATCTGAATAAGTGCTGATAGGAGATGTCTGTTTTGTGGACAACAGACCACACCCAAAGATCAGCTGACAGCTGCAGGGACGTCTCATTTCTTGCACAGAAAATACACTCTCTCTCTTCCTTCGTCTCAGAAACATCAGCGAAGCGATGACTATGACGTTCCATTCGCTCTTTGTAAACTTTATTCAATCTATGAAAGCGTTCCGCTTCATCCGTCCCAAGTGATATTAGATAACTTCCAAGCAGTCACATGCTAAACCCAAAAGCGGAGGTTTCGAGGCAGACTCTAGCTTTAAAACCAAGTATCTGCAGTCTGCCGTCCCTCCTGTTGCTGATGCGGTGTCTCTGGCTGTTTTGGGGTTTGCTGCAGAGAGAGAGAGAGAGGGAGGTAGTGTGCACTTCACCATCGACACACTCACTTCCTTCCCCAAACACACGAACACACTCTGCGCACAACTGCCAGAGGGAGGGAGCAGAAAAATATTTAAGGGCCGACTCCACCGGACTGACAAACAACAGGCAGACATCTTGAAAGCCAGCGACATGAAACATGTTATCATATTTTTCAGAACCTCTCCCTACATTTAAGAGACTGCAAATGCAAAAGAGACGATGATTTGATTTGATAATGTGCTTTTAGCTTCCCTTGTGGATCGTATTGTCTTATATTTTAGGATTATTCTTTCTAAATCACACAAATCCTCTTGCTCTCTGCAGCCTGTGTGGGTCAGGATATGAGTGTTTGTTTGCGCAGCAGACAGACAGAACACAGTGACAGTGCTTTTCAATTCATTCCATTACACCCCACAGACAGACCCGATGCTTTGATTCTTTTTGTGTGTCTGTGCACCACACAGTCAGTCAGGATATTCACACCTCCCAAAGTTCCCTATAGGAAAATAAAGTAAAGACTGATAATGCATTATGGAAAATTGGCCACAGATGCTCTCCTTAGCTCACACAGGGCACATTCTTGTGTTCCATCTGCACTGTTTTTCAATTGTTACTCCACTTACACATGCAGTAGATGGATTACTGTGTTGTTTTTTCAACATCTTACAACATGAGCGCCGCATTAAAGGGATAGTTCACCCAAAAATGAAAATTATCCTGTCTTTTACTCAACTTACTTTGAAGCATCCTAGGTGTGAGGAACGTTTTATTACGAATATGCACATGTTATTTCACGCAACAGCTATCACCCATTTAAGTGATGTTGCCAAACCAATTTCGGGAGGAAGCGTGAATGATTAATCAGACACAGCCGGCGCCGTATTACCAATCACTACCTATCGACTCGTCAGCCAATCCGATTCCAACCTATCCACTATAAATAAGCCAGTTTCCTTCCCTACCGTATCTCGTTACAAGCATCCCTCCTCTGCCTCCTTTGCACTATCCTAACGGGGGGTACGCGGGGTCCGAGCTCTACCCTCGCTAGGGTTCATACTTCCAGGGCTCGGAGTCTGCCGGGCTCCCGGCTATTATTATTACCGTGATTATGAGGAAGCGCGAACTACTGAAACCCATTCAAAGGCTTGGAGGGGTCTGGACAACTTTTATTATAACTCCAATTGGATTCATCTGAAAGAAGAAAGTCACATACACCTAGGATGCTTCAAAGGTGAATAAAAGACAGGATCATTTTCACTTTTGAGTGAACTATCCCTTTACGACATAGTGTTATGCAAAAAACAGAGCAACTAATGACACAGCAGTTTGTTAATTGGAGTTAATGTGTATTAAAACAGTTCTAACTCTTGCCCTTGTAAAAAAATACCCTGTATAATGTTTTTAAAGAAATACTACTATAAAATAATATACATGTAATGTTTTAGACAATTGATTGCAATTAAATGCATTATAGTTTGAATTATACTGAAAGCAATTAGCTGAACTTCAAAGAGCCAGGATTTACATCTTTACATTTAGTTTGATAATTACTTCTATTGATTTTGAAATATGGTTAAATTGTTTTCCCGATTGTACAAAAATACTAAAAATAAAATAAACTTGAATGTAACTTCGGTAACACTTTAGTTTACGGTTACACCTATTAGATTATTAGCAAATTATTAATGCTAATTAAGCACATATTAATGCCTTATTCTACATGACCTTATTCTACATCCCTAATTCTACCCAATACCTAAATTTAACAACTACTTCACTAATTATTAATAAGCCGCAAATTAATAATTTATTGCGGGAAAAGTCATAGTTAAACAAGTGTTACCTATTCTAAAGTGTTACCGTAATTTCTATTAAAACTTAATGTATGTTTATTCAAATATATTTGTGATTAGTGCTGTCGAACGATTAATAGCATCCAAATTAAACTTTTTGTTTACATTATATATCTGTGTGTGCTGTCTATATTTATTATGTATAAATACACACACACACAGAGAATATATTTTAAAAACTATTTACATGTTAATACTTTTATATTCATATTCTTATATTTAATATTAATATAAATATATTTAATATATAAACAACATTTTTCTAAAATATATACTGTACATGCATGTGTGTGTATTTATATATACATAATAAATTTACACAGCACATACACAAATATTATTTAAACAAAAACTTTTATTCTGGATGTGATAAATCGTTTGACAGAACTAGTAATTATACATTTGTAAGTGTCACGCCCCCAGGCGCTCCATGTTCCCTTTTGTGTCATGTGTGTCATTCATTGTTTACCTGTTCCCTCATGTCTT